>QTSX02005226.1:0-108298 GCA_014839935.2 Entomophthora muscae | reverse complement strand
TTTCTATTGTGTTTTGGTTCTGGTTTGAGTTTTGACTCACTGTGCTTGGGTGTATTTTGTCACCAATTCACATAGTAAACATATGGGTCATTATTTTTCTTGTTATGCCTAGGCGCCAGATTGATTATTTTATAACTTAATCACATTATTCATATTCAAATTATTTAGAAAGCTTAAAATACAATTGATCCCAAAACTTTAATTGATCTTGGGCTTAGAAGATTTTTTTAAAAATGAGTCATCAATTTTAGAATTGAAAATAGCAACTTATAGTATTACTGAAAATATCTTAAGTGCTACTACAAACTACAAACCAAAAATATTTATGATGAGTTGCATGGGAGAGTAATAGCAGCCCCAAAGCTATAAATGATATTACCCTATCTTTGGACCATCATAAATATTCCTAGTTTGTTTCAGAAAAAAAGGTTGTTGTTTTTGAAAGACTACTGTAGATTCAGAGCCTAAAGGTAAAAATGCGGGATTGTCAAATTCTTTTGCATGAACTCACCAGCTTAATGGAGTAATTTTCATCCCAGAACAACTTACTTTTTATATAAAATGATGAAAAATATTCCAGTAAGTTGGTGAGTTTATGCAAAAGAATTTGACAATCCCGCATTTTTACCTTTAGGTTCTGAATCTACAGTAATAACTATATTTAAAATACACCCTTTAGTAAGTTGCCCTACTTCATGAACTTGCCCCAATACACCACTAGCATCTTCTGATATTTTTGTTTCTTTGGTATCATCACGTGATTTCAAATGATAATTTAGCTCAGAATATTCTGATAAACCTTTAAATGGCAGAGGTGAAGTATATAACTTCCCATCTTTCATCAAATATGAAAGATTAATACACATATTTTTAACTTCAAGCTCTCTTTTTATAGGTCTAACTTTTCTTTCATAAATATAAAAGAATGACTTTTGAGAAATATTTGATCCTGATAGCACTGATTTATATAATTCTTTTCTTTTTTCTTCTTGCTCAAAAATATTTTTAAGATTATTAATATTGTTATTATAAAGCTGATTTTCTTTCTCTCTTAATGTTTTTGATATCAAACCAAAGTGACCATCAACAATGCTTTTTCCATGACATTCTGCAAATCTATTGTATTTAATAGACACTTTAATGTATTTTGGTGCCTCTTTAAAAGATAATATAGGAATTCATATGATCTAAAATGATTTCCATTATCAGTCCACACTTTTATATAATTTATTTTTTTAACTTATCTAATTTAAGAAGGCTTATTAGATATTCACCTGAAAATAAAGAATCATGTGATAATATTTGAGACAAAAAATCATGGTATTCATATTTAACTTTATTGTTTTCTTTAAATTCTAATACAAACCCTAATAATGAGATAGGGTTTTTTGAATAAAAACAATTATTGGTCTCAATTGGACCACCTCCAACCTTTAAGTTTTCTTTATAATCTATAACTACAACACAAGACTCATCATCTAATTTTTTAATATCTTTTTTATATTCCCTATTTTGATGAACATAAAAGTCTTGGTGCTGCTTAATAGACTTTAAGTCATTGTCTATAGATTCTGGTAATGTAAGTTTTTACTTTCACATTATTCCTTCTTTTTTCTAGTGAATTTTTTAAATTACAAATATTGCATATATCAGTTTGTTTTTTACTTTTTATTATATTTTTAGGGATTAATTTATAGTAAGTGGAAATTGAAACTGAAATTTAATTTTTTATTTTCATATATTTCTTTTTTTGTTTTAAGTAGAGAGTATTTAATTTCAGTTGAGTAATTACTCATCTCTTTTTCTATATCTTTATAAATTTTTTCAGGCACCCTTTTTGTAAACAGGCTTGTTTCAAAAGAATTTTCCAGCAGTTTTTTAATTATTTTTTTATTATTTCTTATTTTAATGAATAGTTATCATTTTTGTGGCTTTCTTTGTTTAAGCTTACATTTTTATTTTTACTTATTTCTCTTGAGCATTCAAACTCACTTTCAGTCATATTAAATCCCATATAATTAAGCTCTTTTAAAGATTAACTGGAAGTGACCAGAGATTGCAAGGCTGTGAGATGCTTTTGGGGAGAAGATTTCAGGAGATCATTTAAGTTTTCAATGGACTTATTGCCTTTTTGATTTGAATAGTTGGAAGGAACTGAGATCTCCCAAATTCAGTTTGAGTAAGGAAGTGCTTGATGAAAGTAAAAAGATCATCATCAGCAATAAAGAGGAATGCATTTTTTAACATTGCAATTCTTTCTCTTTTTGTTGAAGCTCCCAAGGAAAAAAGGGGTAGCATGGCAGAAGTAAATTTAACTGGAGACATGGTAGTATTTTGAATCTGTAATTAGGTCAGATCTCTTAAATGTGCCTTAATGATGGAGTAGTTCTGATCAGAGTGTGGCCTTTGAATGGGGTCTTTTGGATTAGAAGCTTTGAGGTGCTTTAGTTCTTATAGATCAAGCTAAATAGCACCATTCTGAAAGAAATAGTGTGATAGCTTTTACTATAGTTTGAACTTAAATTTATGTTTGTAGAATTAATTAAATACCCAGTTTTTATGCACAAGTGATTCATGTGAAGCAGTAAGAATCATTATTACATCATATCCTCTTTATAATCAATGCAAATCAATTAAAATGATGTATTCAGTTAACTGTAACTCTTCCACATATTTTTAAAATGATAAAGTATTAAAGAAGTCTATTTAAAGAATGCTCAATTTGAGGTTCAAAGCTCACTTGAACCTTAAAATTAATCTAAACAGTGATAAAAATATTATAACTTCAAACTACCATAAAATCCTAAAGAATTGAGCTTTTTGAATAAAATAAAAAAGCAAAAATAAAGCTCTCAATCTTATCTTTAATTTCATCAAATAAAAAAGTATATATTAATTAATAAAAAATTAAATTTTTTGCTTAAAGCAATATATTTTATTTCTTTATCAAAATAATATAATAAAATCTGGCATATGCTCTTTTAAATTGCTCTCGCTTTAATATTTGATATAGTATACATATTAATATTTTTACACTGATAGAAAGATAAGATTCTTAGCTTCATTTTGATAGCTTACAGTGAAAAAATATTAAATATTTGTTGAGTTATTACTGTTTTAAATATAAACATTTGTAATTTGTTTTTTTAAATCGAACTGTGCTATACTGCGACTTGAGCAGCATGTGTATTAGAAAATGGCCTAATTCCTAAAATAATGACCCATATGTACACCAAAATTCAATTCACACCATTTTGTTTGTGAATCAATGTATTTCAGATTGTATTTTGAATAGTTTTGCTTTTCATGTGAGCATTTCTTTGCTGTGTTGACCCATTTTGCCCATTAACGCCAAAAATCCCTTTTAAGAGAGTGTATATTTTAGCCTGATAGTTGGATTTTATTCAAATATGAAATTATTTTGTTTACATCTGAGGTATTTTTGGCTGTTGCCATAGCTTTTAAAACTACTGTACCTTGATAATTAATGGGCTCAAACCCCATATCTGCAAATGGGTTCCCATAGGTTGCTGCACCTCCATTGACAACTGCTACAAAGCCATTGTGGAGGCCAATAATCAGGCTTCAATGGGCTTCTGCATATCTAATGACGCACCACCCCAACCTTGTCCCGCACCTGGACGTTCCCATAACCAAGTAGGCTGCTGCCAGTCCTGCCAACAGGAAAATGGGGTTAAGCGTCCCCACAAGGGGGGAACTCCAACTAGTGCAAATTGAGGACCATGGAAAACCCTGGGGGTATTAGCTACAAGAGATTCTACAACCCCACTTGACCCTTACTCTCAATCCCTCCTTGAAATGAACCCCTGTGATTACAATGTGTATGAAGTTGAAACCCTCGATGTATTCCAGGTTCACAGCAATAACCCCATTTTCCAAGCCAGCCATTCTTCAAACAAAGTTACCCACTTGGCCTATCCCTTCCGTTTCCGTGGGAACACCCACAAACTTTTAGAAGACACTGAGCCAACTACACCATGATCAACCAGGATTTTGCAGACTCTCAGCAATTAGACCAAGTGTCTAGTTGATTCAAAGCAGTTCAAGTAGCCGACTCCCAACAGAGTGGCAATTACACATGAGACAGTACCCTTCTCTGTGAGGATGGGGAATGTCCAGGTTAGGCTCTCTGGGACAATCATGGCAGGACTCAGCCACAATTTCATTGCTGTTCTTGACTGGCTCTGGCACTACTATCCCTATATTGACTGGGATAAGTCTGTAACCACCCTTAACAGAAATGGGGTGAGTTTCCAGATTTATCCTATTAAAATGACAAGTTACTCCATGATACTGTGTTTGTCAGAATCACAGAGATGGGTTGTACAACTTCAAGGAGGAAGTTTAACTTTAACCAATGTTCAGTCAAAGTCATCTGCTCCAAACTATCTGTGCCCCCCTTGACCACCACATCACCACCAGCACTTGTAGCCCTCTTTGAGTAGTACAAGGACGTCTTCAGTGAGACACTGAACCAACTGCCTCCTCCCCAAGAAATACAGCATGTTGACTGATTGCAAAATTCATTGCCCAAAGCACATTTGCTTTATTTTATGACACCCAAGGAAGACAAGACTCTCTGTCAACACCTCATAGACGTGCTTGATAAGGGCTTCATCTACCCCTTGCTCTCACCATACTGGGCTGCTGTCTTCTTTGTAGCCAAGAAGGACAGGTCCCTTTGCTTGATCACAGACTAATGCATCTTAAACAAGGTGACTTATGATTATACTACAGTCACATTGGGCTGTAGTTTCACAAAGAGGTTAAATTGTGATGAATTTCATAGATTGAAATTCAAAACAAAAGGATTGACCTTGGAGAGACTTTCCAGTGTAGTAATGGATTACCCAGAAATCAAGTAGGTTGTACTAATTGAGGGCTGAAATGAATAATCTGAACAATTCAGATTATGAGACTAGGTGTCTCAAACGTAATTTATTAACTGGGAAGGTTAATTAAATGATACCCTGGAATATGATTGATGAGGATTTAATCATAGGGCTGAAATGGACTTGACTGTGTCAAGTAAAGGCTTGTTGTCTTCAAACGGATTAACTAACTGGGAAGGCTAATTGATATATGCTGGGAATATAATTAATGAGGACTTAATTATATTGTTTAATTGCCTTGACTGTGTCAGGAAGTTTGGTTAATGTTAGCCAAAAGTAAACCCCCAAATTGTGGTTTAAAAGCACTGTTTTGGCAAATTAATTAGGTTAGAAGCGCTGCTGCGCCACCCAATTGATTTGTAAAGCAACAAGGCGCCGCCTGGTTTGAGTTTCAAAGTGTTTTAATGGGTTTTAAGGGGGGAAACCATTAAATTCAAAAATAACTAAATATAGAAAATGATGTCTATACATTCAGGATTGATCAGCTGTTTTCCAGTTGGAACAAGGATAGCTTGGATCAGGAATATATATATTCCACAGGGTTTTGGCACCGGAAGTCTGGAATGCTTCAAGCCAAAGCAATACATTTACACAGAAGGAATCAGGTGATTCTGGAATGTATTATGGCACATTCTTATAGGTTAAGATGTGAAGATCTTTTTAGTAAAGATCTGGATTGGATAACGCTGTTATGCCATAAACCATGTGATAGGAATCCAGGTGTTATTCCAGAACCGGAGGGGTTTTCAGCTGAATGTACCCCAATTGGTATATAATGGAAACATGATAATAATTATATAAAATGGTGCTTATTTGTGATAATGGTTGCTTTCCCCTCAATCTTTTTATGATTATGTTTTTGTCTTATGATTGAAAGAAGACTACCATGGAATGAAAGAGATGGTCTGCAGCTAAGACTATGGGAAGCAAAAAACGTGGAAGTGATTACCAGATGGCAACAAGTTTAACGCCAAGATTGCTTGCCTGGAATCCAAGCTCATTGAATCTTACATAAAGGATTCCCTGTCAAACTGTAAAAGAGTTAGACCAGGATAATGAAGAAGCAAGCATGAATTTCCTGGATCTGCCACATGACTGTTAAGTGTTGAGGATCTGGATGTACAAGTATTCTGGCTACTGCCATCCCACTTAAAATTCAGTCATTGCCTGATTTGGTGCCTTTTCAATATACCATTTGACATACCAGAAATGGCAACAAACCACTATCACATGACTGCCCAGATCCAGTGACTCAAACCCATCCTGCACAAGACCAGCCCCTAGGTTTAATCTAACTAAAAACTCTGCCACAGCCAAAGCTATATAAGTCTAAAGTACTATCCAATAAAATATACTTCTTCTCTTCTTAATTCCATATTCAAAGCTTCCCATAAAGGCGCTCCTTATCACTGGTAGCAGCTACAGTTTTTGACCACACCAATGAAAGAGAAAATGACTGAACAGAACCTGCCCACCTTTGCTCACATACTAAACCAAGCCACATCCCAGGACACCTGAAAAATGTTCTTCTGCGCCCACAACATTGATGAGGATATACCTATTGCATGCACCATATTAACAGGACTAGTCATGCCCAAAGAATGTACCAAGATAATTCAATACAGTTGCTCTCTCCAACCACAAACAAACACACAGCCGCCTATCACAGGCAAGGTGACCAACTCCAATTACATTGGTATTGGCAAGTTCTTTGATAAAAACAAAGAAAACAGTATCAACTGGCTAGACCACTCAGCCGCTAAGCTCTGCGCCAGCCGCATCCCCCACAAAAAATGGGTCCAGGAAGCCAGCAAGCGCCTCTATGAGGCCGCAGCTAACTGGTTTGCCACCTGGGTTGGCTCACAAACTGACGGCTAGCTTGGAAACTGGGAAGAGTTCAAAGCCTACATCACCCACAAATTCTGCGTCACTGAATCTCTCTAAGACATTGCAATAATGCTCAGCAATCTTCCTCAGAAGACCACTATCACAGCTTACACCAATGAATTTGCAGAGATACACCGCAAGATCCAAATTCCAGCACAAGATGACAACGTACACACCAGAGCATCATTCATCAACAGAATAAAATCCTCTGTTGCTGCCCTCATCTTCCCAGAGGCCAACACCTTCATGCCTGCGCTCATTGCAGAAGCCAAGCACGCAGAAAAATGCGCAAACATGGAATATGCTGCACACAATGGCAACCACTCCTCAAACGGCAATGGCATAGACAACTCTAATGGCAACAAGCACAAAATATCAATCATAGCAACAGCAACTCCAATTGTAATAATGTCAATTGTAGCCAAAGCACAAACTGCTCCTGTCACAAGAAAGAGGGCACTGCTGAAGTAAACAATGCTGAAACAGCAACCCACTATGAATCTGTCCACACATTCTCTGATCTCAAAGGTGTCAAAAACAGAGGAACAGGGAAAAGAGGAGGGGGAACAGGCTTAAGTGCCCCTGTCTCCCCCAACACAACAAGAAAAATTACAAAGGCACAAACTTTGCTGCTCACATCCAACATGTCCCACAATCCCCCATTTTTATGAACATAAAAAATAAAGTTTTCTCCCAACTTCTTGTCTACCCATGCACTTGTCAAAACCACAGGCTCAACCCGCCAGCAAGGTTCCAACCAAGCAGGTTTGTGACCCGCAATCCAATTATCTAGTCAGCCAAAGCCAGACTAGGAAGTTGACTCAAATTACCAAATCCAACAACATGAACAGATGATGATCCTTTACAGTGGATACCTCAATTTGGCGCTTGACTCATTATCAGGATCAAGCCACCCCCTTCTGCCATCCAACCGTGTGATCACCTATCTTGTTCCTGTTATCCTTGATTCACGTGAACTATATAATCACTATCTCTCAATAAAAATTATTATCTATCTTCTAAATATTTTCCCCATGTAACTCTGCTAAAAAAGCACAGTTACAACATTGGTAGCATAGGTAGGTTCTCCATCCTACTTTATCTTGAAAAATTCTGCCTGTTGTCCACACACGCCACAGCCAAAAAATCCTTGACAGAATTATGTCTGGCCTCCCGCCTGACTGGACTCCATATACTCCTGGTACTGAGATACCTGCTGGTTTTGTCCTATACCAAAAAACAGTAATTCTGCTACCCGCTTCAACGTCATGTCTGCGCAAAGGTTCTTTCAGGATTCCTCATTGATGCCGCAACCAGAAAATGCAACCACCATGCCTGCCTATGTAGTGCAAAGACTACAAAGTGCCGCCTTGGAACCCTTTGCTGGGGCCAACAACAACGCCGCCGCATGGATCCAGTCCACCTAGAGCAAGCTGGCCCAGATGGAATGTCCACAGCAATTTTGGATCATAGAGATTTCCATTTGACTGACCCAGGACACTGGCACTTGGTGCAACAAATGGCACAAAGAGCACACTGACAAAAACTGGGATACCTTTAAGCAAGATTTCCTGAAAAGGTTTGTGCTTAAAGATACAGCACTCATGATCATATGCCAAGTAAAGAACCTGACCCAGACAGCCGCCGTTAAATAACTCACCCGTGCCTACAAGGAACTCTGTCTTTGTGCTCCATCCAACATGACCTTTGACACCCCAGCCACACACCTCATGTACTATGATTCCCTCAAGTTGCACGTGATGAGACATGTGAACCTGGATTAAGTGACCAACCTGCAAAGCCTGTACCGTGAAGCGGAAAAAGTGGAACAAACATCCAATGCTCTGCACAAGGCACAGACTGGGAACCAAGAAAGACTCAAGGATTCCCATCCAAGCAGGCGCTCTGCTCAACCACCTCCTGGAGGCAACAGAAACAACACCAACCACAAACCCACGGGCTCAAATGGGCATGGAAATGGAAATAATGGCCAGTTATACTGTACCCATTTCTGTGTCACTGCCACACAAGGCAACCAAGATGAGGGAAAAGCCTGGGGAGAGCACTAAGCAAGCCAAGCTCTCCCCACGCAACTCCTGACTTGCCAAAAAATGAATACCAACCCGACATAGACTAATGCCCAATGATCCAAGTGCCCTCAGAGGACCTGGTACTGTACACCATTGCCAGACATCCCAATAAATTGATGTCCTATCCTTTCTGCTTTTGCAGTTACACAGGCTCAGAAATCCTGGACTTGGGCACAGACCAAACCCTAGTCAACAGTAGCTTTGTGGATAAGTTCAAGCTGGCCACTAATCCTTTGCAGATTAAAAATGTGGTCCTGGCTGATGAACACCACATTGCCGTGACAAAGGAAACTGCCCCCTTCTCCGTCATGCTTGAGAACTTCCACTCCACCATCCAAGGTCTGTCATTGACTTCCCTATGTTCAACATTGTACTGGGACTAGACTAGTTACGGAAAAACAACCCCCACATAGACTGGGCAACCTCAGTGTTTTATCAAGCGTGAAGGCGTCAACTACCAGATCTACCCTGACTCTGTGGACCAACTCCTACATGACCACGCCTTTGTAGGCATCACAGAGACTCTGAACAAGAAGGAAAATCTGAAGCCAATCAACTGGGAATCCTGTCAGTACAAGATCATACACTTCAAAGACCACCAGGATACCTCCACACCTCAGGACTGCAACATTGTGGCCCGCCATCCAGAAACCTTTAAGGAAGTGTTACCTGGGCTGCCCCCTTAGAAGCATATCCAACACTCCATCCAACTCAAGGGGGCTGTACCCAAGGCACACCCCATCTACAGGCTGACCCCAAACAAGGACAACACTCTATGCGCCTATCTCAAGGAGGCATTGGAAAAAGGACTTATCTGCCCCTCACAGTCTCCCTTTGGGGCTGCCGTATTCTTTGTGGCTAAAAAAGACAGTACCTTACGCCTGATCACAGAATACCGCGCCTCAAACAAAGTTACCATTAAGAATTGTTACCCACTGCCACAGATTGACAACCTCTTTGATGCCTTGGGAGGAGTCACTGTCTTCTCCAAGATTGATCTGACGGCAGTCTACAATCAGATTCACATCAAAGAGGAAGACATCCCCAAAACAGCCTTCTGCACTAAATATGGTTCCTACAAATATGTGGTACTCAACTTTGGCATGACCAATGCCCCGTCCACCTTTGTAACCTTCATGAACAAAGTGTTTGCACCCCACATAGGCAAGCATGCCCTAGTGTACCTGGGCAACATTATTGTCTATAGCCCCTTGGTGGAACAACACCACAAGGACCTAGAGGTAGTCTTTGCAACCTTGGCACAACACAAACTGTTGGTCAAGCCCTCCAAGTGCCAGTTCTTCCGTGAGCAACTACCCTTCTTGGGACACATAGTCTCAAAAGACAGCATCAAACCTGACAGTCAAAAGATACAGGCCATCTGCAAGATGCCACCCCTCAAGGATAAGTTGGAACTCCGCACTATCTTGGGAATGGTAGCTTATGTACAACGCTTCATACCTGACTGTGGCGTCTTGACTGCCCCCTTATCTGCCATAACTGGCGCCAAGTCTAAGTTTGTGTGGACCCCCAACGTGACCTCTGTTTTAGACGCCTCAAAGAAAAGCTCACAACAGCTCCCATCCTACAATACCCAAAACATGACAGGAAATACCAGATGGAAACCAACACCTCAGATGCATCCATTGGGGGAGTACTTCAAATTAAGAATAGTGATGGTGACTTCCTACCTGTAACCTACAAATTGCAAAAACTGACAGATGGCAAGTGTTGATACCCTATCCACAACAAGGAACTGTGGCTATTGTGCACTGCCTAGTCAAGTGGAGTTGTTATATAGAACACCAGGAAGAATTCACAGCACTAATTAATCACAAGTTGCTCATCTATTTCAAGACTTAAGCAAATCTATTGTGCCGCCAAGTGCGGTGGATGGAACTATTGGAGAGATTTAACATACTCATCCATTATAATCCTGGGGCTGAGCTTGCCATGGCAGACGCCCTGTCCCGGATATATGTCTGTGCTTCAAGAGGAGAGAATGGGCTTGACCCAGACTGGCCTCTCTTAGTGCTACGTACAAAAGACAAAGGGTTCCCTGCGGGCACCACCAACATCACCAAAGAAATAGTTATCAAGAATGAACACCTCTTTGCTGACGTATACAGGAACTTTCACATAAAGATGACAGACAGTACAAACATTCCCTAAATCCTCACACCAGCAAGTTGACACTATCTTTTGCTATCACAGAGATCTTGGACATACCAAGTGCCAAAATTTATATAAGTTCTTAAATCATAAAGCCTGGTGGCCAACCTTATACCACAATGTCCAGGAGGTTTAGACCAATGTGAGGTATGCAAAAAGTTTGCCAAAAGCAAAACCCCACCAAAGTCAGTACTCCCCATTCACACACAGCTACCTTTAAAGTATGGGCTCTTGACATTGTTGGCCCCATGCCAGGAAAACACAATGACAAGAAACACATCATCACCACCATTGACTTTGCGGCAAGATGGCCAGTAGCCCAAGCAGTGAAGGCACACACCGGCAATGATGTTTGACAATTTATTGGCAAAGAAATAATCAGCAAGTTTGGAAATCCAGAACTCCTGATAACCAATGGAGGTAAAGAGTTGACCTCTGAAGACACCAATGTATACCTCACCAAGAATGTGGTCAAACACACCGTAACAACACCATACTACCCACAGGTCAATGGAAGTGTAGAGTGGCTTAATGGTAGCCTTGTGCAAGCCCTAGCCAAACTCACTGCTGGGATACCTGAAGACTGGTATAAGCAGCTATCAACTGCATTACTTGTGTGTCAAACCCAAGTGAACAGATCCACGGAAAAAGCCTGTTTGAACTGGTATATGGCACACAGTCAAATATCATTCAAGCATTGACAGGACCTAAACTGAAAATTCCAAGTGAAGTCCCCCACGCTTGGACCCTCAAGTAGTAGAGGCTAACAGCAAGCAAACCACCAAAGAGAATGAACGTCTGCAGAAGACATTTATCCCCATCTGCAATAGACATGAAGTTGGGGACAAAGTCTGGGTCATGAACATTGACAAGAGCAAGTTACAACCTGAAAAAGTAGGGCTAGCATTCATTCTGAAGGTAAACAACAATAACACTTACCTTGTGCAAGAACTTGGAAAACGTAAGCAAGACAAGACCCTACACCATGATCACCTACAACCCTGCAAAGCAAGACAGAAGCAACAAGAAACCTCCATGCCTGCCACAGAACAACAACTGGTTCGATACGGCACCCGGGCTCCTGACAGCCTCCCTGACAACCTGCCCCCAGAGGAGGCCAACCTTCAGCCCAGGGGGTGTGTCAAAACCACAGGCTCAACCCGCCAGCAAGGTTCCAACCAAGCAGGTTTGTGACCCGCAATCTAATTATCCGGTCACCCAAAGCCAGACTAGGAAGTTGGCTCAAATTACCAAATCCAACAACATGAACAGATGATGGTCCTTTACAGTGGACACCTCAATTTTGCACTTGACTCACTATCAGGATCAAGCCACCCCCTTCTTCCATCCAACCGTGCAATCATCAATCTTGTTCCTGTTATCCTTGATTCACATGAACTATATAATCACTATCTCTCAATAAAGATTATTATCTATCTTCTAAATATTTTTCCCATGTAACTCTTCTAAAACAGCATAGTTACAACACACTTATAAATCTTATACACATAAAATTCTACTTGACTCTGGTGCACAACACATCATGGTTAGCAAATTATTTGTAACCAAATACAAGATACTAGTTGTCAAATCCAACTTCAAATACGCCAGAATGGCAGACAAATATAAGGTTTTACTTGAAGGCAAAACAACTCCCTTCAGAATTGACCTCCAAGGAATACAAAAGTCCATCAAAGGACTTGTTATAATCAACATAAACTACAAAATTGTAGCAAGCATGGACTGGTTCACCCAAGTAAACCCCTGTGTATGCCAGGAAACAAAAACCATGACAATAAAATGCAATGGAGCCAATTTTAACATTCTCAAAGAACCCAACAATCTAATCCTAAGAGACACAGTATTTTTCCAAGTCATAAATCAAGACAAATCAGAACATCTAACCAAAGACAGTACCCTCCACATAATGAGGTAGACCAAATTTAATAACATACAAACACAAAAGATCCAAGGCCCAGAACTTGCAGCACTTCTAAACAAATACACCCACATATTTAAGGAAGAACTCACAGAGTTACCCCCCAAGCAGGAGGTCAAGCATGACATTGACCTATGAAAAGCCATGCTGTGGTGCTCAAGGGTTAGAGGGATGGTTTGGGAGTAGCTGAGCAACTGGATACACAACAGGACTATATTCTTCTTACTCAACAGAACCTCTGTTTTTGGGCTCTGCAAGTATTCTAAGATGCGTAAGTCTATTGTTGTGTAAGTGTACAATTTCTTGTTTATTAGGGACCCTAGGGGGTCTTTTTATACTTGATGAGGAGGAGGGAAAAGAAAGGGTGAGTCATGCTGACTAGGGTCTAGACTATCAGGCAATGAGCTTATTCTTGGAGCACTGAAACATACTGAGGAATGTTCAGAAGGAAATGGGTTGGGTTGGGCAAGAAATGAACATTTGGGCATGTGATCTGAGGTCAGGTGGTTGCAGCACATAGTAGGGCTGTCTCTGGGGAATAGAGGATAGAATAAGGTTTCAGGCTACTCTCTTTCAGGGTTCCCACTTTGGCAAAAAGAGGGGCGGAAGATCACTATACCAATTTACATAGTGGGCACAAGCAATGGGTTGATAATTGATGCATCTACAGCTAGCCCCAGATGCGTTGATGGGTCATTAATTGTCATATGTAAACCCATTCCGATGCGTTACTCTCTGACGCATCTGCGGCTAGCTGCAGGTGCGTTTATTGGCCTGTAATTGGAGACAACACTGTGTAATTTGGAGGGTTACCTTCTGATGATAATAACAAAAAAGGGCAGCAGTTTCCCTTATTTTTGTCCAAATAAGAAGGCATTCCAAATAAGGCACTACTAGGGAGTGGCACCCAGCACCACATACCCCCGGATCAGGATGGGGCTCCATCCAAAAAAGGAAATTCAAGGCCCTCATAATGGTGAGTGGATGCACACCTGAAATCAATTTAAAACAGCCAATAAAACGTCAAGAGACCTAATGATGTTTGGTGAATAGACTTAGCGGAGTGAGTCATGATGAATCACCCAATGATCATCAAGCCAAATTAATTGGGTAAAATCAGGTATAAATAGAGGCATCCTGAATGGTTTTCCTTAGTTGAAAAATATCATTATCTTCTGCTGCCCGCCGCGTCCGTGAATTGTCTGCCTCACTACAGGCCGCTTTATCTGCTCTTTGTCAAGCCAAGCTTGAGGCCCTTGAACAGGGGGTGGGCTCCTTAATAGAACGGGAATAACACATCTTAGAGGACCTCCCAGAGGAGGACCGCAAAATTGTACGGGCCCCATTGACATCTGTGGCCTTTGCTATTGCGCCCAGTTGGGTGCACGCTGCCAAGGGGTGTTGCTACCTTCAACTGGACAAGGAGGATGACCAGTTTAAAACTGCCAAGACCAACACGCCCAAGCCTTCAGGGCCTGAGGCTCAAGAGGGATTAAGTTCACAGCTGACCCTAAGGATTGCAGCCCCCCAAGTTGCCCTGCTTCCCTGGCCACTCAGCGCCAACGTCTTTGCAACCTGGCCCGCGGGGCGGAGGCGTCCCTAATAACCAACAATGAGCAAACTTTGCAGGATGTAATGGCCCAGGCTGCTTGTGATGCAGCTGCTGTGCAGGCAGCTTCCGAGGCTCTTGTTGATGAGCAGTGGCATGTAGCTCTGGTGGTGGCTGATTGTTTAGGTGCAGACAACGCTGTTGAGGACACCCTGGTTTCTTGGGTGGCCATCAAAGAAACTTTTGCTGATATGGGGCTGGATAATGTGACTATCACCCATCATGCGCCTGATTGCTCCAAGCAAGTACTTGGTCCCTACAGTCAGATGGCTATCAATGTGGTCTGGCTGGACAAACAGTCTGAAAACAACTACTGGGAGGTTAGGGCCACCCTTCAGGTTGAGCCCATGGCACAAATCCTGGAGCTAGTCCAAAACAAGGATTCAGTGTGGTTCCTGAACTCTTCAGTGAATGCCTACGCGTGTGTGCCTCCAGTGGGATGCCTTTCTTCCTCATCAAACCTTATCAACATCACCCTGCTTGGGCTGGGATGTCAGGTGGCTAGGCCTGTTACCGCCTGGGTAGGTTGCTTGGTGGAGAACGCTATGGCTGTTGGGGCAGGAATAGCCTTGGCACCAACCCATTTGCTGAAATAGTCAATGGCTACAATAAGATATCTATTCCCACAACTAGTCTTATTTGGTCCTACTGGTCCTACCACATTAATGCTAACTGTGTGAAACACGTGGATAGGGGGATGCAGTCTATAGCTAGTGGCCTGGGGTAAGGGGCAATACTTGGAGCAAGTCATGCAGCTTTGACAATATTCTAATACATCAGTGTACATACCTTCCCAATAACAATGTGATTCAAGTGTTGCCATCATGCGTTTTTGCCTGTGTGCCTGGTGGCTAGGTTATGAAATTGTTGTAATATAGCTAGCCGCCAAGAAGGGCAAATATATGGCAGTTGATGTCCCTTGACTTCCTTATATAGACAGCTGTCTCTAATCATGGTGTTATGAGCAAGCTTGGCTAGGGTTTTCTGAGCCTCAGGAGGGATATTGTCCCATCTGGAGGGAAAAGGAATGAGATCAAACAGGGCGTCTCCTTTGAGGGCAAGGGCTGCTACTAGTGGAAGTCTAGATAATCCATCAGCATTGGCGTGCTTGGCTCCAGGGCAATGTACAAGTTCATAGTCATATGCCTGCAATCTTACTGCCCAAAAAGTCAATCTCCCTTTGGGGTCCTTTAAGTTAGCTAGCCACTTCAGGGAGGAATGATCAGTCACAACTTTGAAATGGAACCCATACAGATAGGGGCGGCACTCTTAAATACCATATAGGACTGCTAGGCACTCTTGTTCAGTTACTGAGTAGTTTTGTTTGTGGACATTCAGGGTTCTAGAGAAATATCCAACAGAGTGATTGTGGCCTTTATCATCAATTTGCACGAGGACCACTCCTACGGCTACTAAGCTGGCATCTGTGTACAGAATGAACTCCTTAGAGAAGTTGGGATATGCCAAGACTGGGGATTCTACTAAAGCTTGCTTGAGCGCTTTGAACCCAATTTGGCAATCATGGTCCCATACAAGTTCTACATCCTTTTTTAGGAGGCAAAAAAGGGGTTGGGCCAGATTGGCAAATGCTTCTATAAAACGGCAATAGTAACCAACCATGCCAAAAAAGCATTGTAGGTCTTTGACAGTGGTGGGGGCAGCAAGTTTGGAGATAGCTGTTACCTTGGCTGGGATAGGGGTGATGCCTTTCTTATTGATGACATGGCCTAGGAACTCAAGGTTTTCCTTAAAGAATTGACACTTCTTTGGCTTGAGTTTCATCCCTATTTTGTCTAGCCTGATGAGAACCTGCTCTAGGTCTCTAAGATGATCCTCAAAGCTTTTTGAATACAAGTTGATGCCATCCAAATATACAAGGACACAGATAGACTTTAGGTTGCAAAAGGTGGTGTCCATAAGCCTTTGAAAGGTGGCCAGGGCGTTGGCTAGCCCTTGCAGCATACAGGTTGGTTGGTACAGACCATCCACAGTCACAATGGCGCATTTCTCCTGGTCTTCAACTTTCATAGGTATCTGCCAGTAGCCTGCTACAAGATCCATGGCTGAGAAGAACTGTGCGCCTCCCAGCTTGTCCAGGGTGTCATCAATCCAAGGTAAGGGATATCTGTCTTTCTTGGAGATGGCGTTCAACTTCCTGTAGTCAATTACCACTCAATTGGTACCATCTTTCTTTTTTTACCAGGAGCAAAGGACTGGCCCAGGGACTATTGGATGATACTAAAAGACCTCCTTCCAATAATTTTTCAACTTCATGTTGGATTATCCAATTAGCCACAGGGAATTGTTGGTACACGGTCTGGAATAGGGGCTGTGCTTCCCCTGTGTTGACTTTATGGAAGCAGTTATTGGCACAGCCCAGCTCAGCGTCAGAGTTGGCAAAAAGGTGCTTGTACTTCTTGATGAGCTCCAGAAACTGTTCCTTCTGCTGCAAGTCTATGTCCCCAATTTGTTTGTCTTGTAGGATGGGTGTTATTAGGCCATGACCAGGGTCTGGTAATCCTAGCTCATACAGCAATCCAATCAAATAGGCAGAGGAGATAGATTTATTTGAGGCAATTTTTAAGAAGGCTACCCCAGAGTTGCAACCAATTTCTAGGGTAGAGTAGTGAGGGTTGGCCACCAGGATAGTGAGCTCATCAGTAGTCTCTCCTGGGATAAGGTGGGTTGTGACCGTGGGCAACCCGGGACATGTGAAACCTAGTGCCAATATTTCCCCATGCAACCCTTTAGGTATGCATAGCTTGATACCTGTTCCTATGATGGCTTGGGATTTAGGGGGATACTTACACTGTCCTTTGATTGAATCAGTATAGGGTCATTGTAGCAAACAGTGTTTGGCAGCTTGCTTATTTGAGTCAAGGTGGTTTCATAGGGGACCCCTATCATTCCAGATAGACAGGTCAGCAGGATGCATCCTCTAGGGTTCATGCCTTTAGGAGGGACTCTAGGCCGGCCATCTGGTGTCAGTAGGGGGAATTCCTGGCCTAGGAGGTGAAACATACCAGTCTTATGATTTATGGTGGTCCCAAATTGGTCCATAAAGGAGGAACCAACCAAGAGGCCAATTCTGCCTTCTACCTGACAGACCAGGGGGGTCCCTTTTCTAGCTTGTTTATGGCTTTCTGTAGAGTGAGAAGGATGTGGATAATATCACTCAACGGAGTAGTGATCACAGTTTTTGAAAGGGCTTCAGTTATATTGCTGATGGTAGGGTGAGTTTTCTGGAGGTTCTGGGCCTGAAGGATGTATGGCAAGGTAGGATCGACCTTCAAGGAGTTTATTTAATGGGGGTACTTCCTTGTGGGTTGAGGCTTTTGTGTGTGTGTGATTGGCCACAGCCATTATTAATGAGTCAGGGCTAGGGAGATTGGGAGAGACCTTTTTACTAGGCGGAGACATACTGGTCCTGTGTGCTCTGCTTAGTATTTTATTGGCCTTTTCAAGGCACTATCCTCTTGCAATGTGTTGGACAAGGCGTACACACTGGGTTTCAAGTCAGCAGGCTCTTCTTTCATGCCTAGTTGGCGGTGTGGGCAGTTCCTTGCAAAGTGTCCTTTCTGTCCACACTTAAAACATTCTTGTTCTTCCATGGGGCGTCTTTTTGCATAGAGGACTCCGTCATTGTCCTCTTCATAATCCTCTACCACATTCATTACCTGGCAAGATGGGTACACAGGGTGTGGAGCCTGACATAAGGTATGTTGTTGGAGAAAGGCAACTATGCAAAGCACTGCTTGGGTTGAAGTAGGTGCCAACAGCTGTAGATGGAAGACAGACAAGTGTGGGAAGGGGCAGATTGCATGTAGCAGAGCTGTTGCTGCTTCTTGGGGGGTCAGAAAGTTGATAGACATTAGGGTTTGAGCCTCAACCCTAAATCTTCTACCAAATTCTGGAAGCAACTTGTCTTTCTTCAGTGAGATTGTCAAGAAATTGGCCTTCTTGTCCGCTAGCTGTTTGGGGGAACCATAGGTATCTTCAAGGATATTTTTAATTTCCTTGTAAGACCCCTCCCATCCACTAAGAGAGGCAACCACGGTGGAGAAGGCGGTTTTGTCCAGGCTATTTAATAGTTTAGCGCGGGCAACTGGTTCTGGGCTGTCCCTGGTCATAAGCTCAAACCCTTTGAGAAAGACATGAATATTGATGGGTCCTCCTGGTTTGAATTTGGTGTTTAGCTTGAGACTAGGGCCAGAGCTTGCACAAGAGTCTCATGAAGGTGGGCCTGGGTCAGAAGGAGCTGGTCCTGGAGGCCTGTAGGGTGGTCCTGAGGGCCGGCCTGGTGGGAGTCCTGGTGGCCCTGGGGGTCCTCCAGAGAAAGTTCTGGGATAGCCTCAAGGTGGAAGCAGCGGCCCAATGGGGGTGTAAGCCCCATATGGGTAACTTGATTGGAAAAAAGACCCCTCTTGTGGATATGGTTGCGGGTTAGGGCCTGAGTACCTGGAGGGAGGAAGCCACCAAGGGTATTGCTGGGATGTGAGTGTCCAGGGTTTGGGGGGTCTCCCAGCGTGCAGCTGCAGGGTCTGCCCTAGGATCATTAGCAGGGGCCAGTGATGGAGTGTTGGAGAGATGTTCCCCGGGAGTTTGATTGGCGGCAGTTGGTACTGAGGTGGGGCCGGGAGTCAAGATGTCAGGGATGGACGGGAAGACGGTTGGCATTGGGGCGGATACCCCTTGGGTAGCCCGGGGAAAACTTTGATATGTCTCTCCAACCGGGTGAGTACTGGACAAGGCGGTTGTGGTTTCTACTGACTCAAGGACAGAATACACCACTTCTTCCAAGGCCGAGGCAGAGGCAGATGTTGGTCCTGGTTGATTGCTACCTGATCCTCCTAGGTTCATTGAGTTGAATCTTTTGGTCAGGTTAGAGATCAGCAACTGTAGGCTAGTGTCTTTCTCCTTACAAGAGGAGAGTTCCTTGTTGTAAGTGGAGGCATGAGTTTCCTGCTTCTGAGTCAGGATAGTCAGCTCCTATTGGACGCGCTTAAATTGGGTCGGCAATTGTTGAATGAGGCCAAGGTGCTTGGTTTGGTTAGCCTCAGTTTCTGTCTTGAAGGCGACCTGGTCCGCCTGTAGCGCAACTACCTTAGCATAGGTTGCGTTGCCATCAGTTCCCACAACGTCCAGGTCTTCTCGTGTTTGTGCAAGATCACTTTGAAGTAGATTGAAGTCAGTCTTCAGGGCCTCTAGGTCATCCTGAGCTTGGTTGACTCTAGACGCAGTGTTCCCAGCCCACCAGTCACAAGCCTCTTGGATATCTGTAAGCTGAGCTTGCATATCACTGATGTCTATGTCATGTTGGTTGGAGTGACCTTTAAGGTTGATCAATTCTTCAACCAAGGGTTAAACTACTTGCTGTTGGAGGACGGAGTGGTCTTCAGTTATCTGCCAAGCAATTATCACAGTGTCTGAGTGCATGGCTCCCAGAACCTCATGCTTGTGTTTGATCTGGTGAAGACAGTCTTGAAGGGGGTTTACTGCTGACTCAGTATAATCCCTTAGTTGGTTCAAAGAAGTGATGGTTTGTTCACTGCTGATACGTTGTTGCTCCAGTCAATTCACCAGTGCGGTCAACATAGGGTGGTTAAATTGGATCAGATATGCCTTGATCCTCCGCGTGTTGTCTATGGAGGTGGAGGTGAGAACATCCCTGTTCTTGCTCAGGAACCAGAAGACATGTTCCATATTGGATATGGTGGGATCATCAGATGGGCCAGGGTGAGCAACTTGGTGCATTGGTAAAGGGGGAGCACTAGGGACAGGAAGAGGCTCTATACTTGAGACAAACGGGGCACAGGAGCTAGTTTGCTCAAGGGTTCAACGTCTTTGGGGAGGGGGGCAGGATTTCCGGACAGAGCCCTAGGATGGCAGTGGTCTCCACTTGATGTAAATGACCGGGAAGGAGTCCAAGGAAGGTTGGCGGGAGGTTCCTCATCCACCTCAAAGAAGTCCTCTACGGGATCCTCATCTGAGGCAGGTGAGGGGCTTTGTGGGCAGATTGAGGTAGGGCGCCATCTTGTGGGCTCAACAGTTTGGGGAGCAGAGAAAGACGGGCAAGGTCTAGGTTGGGCTTGTAAAGGAAGGTCAGATACTGGGGCAGCAGGTTCCTCAACCTCTATAGGCAGTTGGGGAGATCCTGTGCTAGGGGCGGCCTGACCCTCAGGGTGGGGGACTTTGGTGGGGGTTGAAACTTGCTCAGCGTTGTGGGGCTAACCCTGGCCTCTGCATACCAGAGTTGGACGGACAGGGTGCGGTGGGCTAGCATTGCATTGAGCGTAGTTAGCGGTGGAACAGCTTGGGTGGTCCATGGTTTTGGGGTCACAGGTTTGGTCTCTGGACTAGAGGTCTCTGGCAGCGGTGTGGCGGGCAGTGGCGGATACCCCTGTAGTGAGCACCAGAAAATGTGGTGCTCAAGGGTTGGAGGGATGGTTTGGGAGTAGCTGAGCAACTGGATACACAACAGGACTATATTCTTCTTACTCAACAGAACCTCTGTTTTTGGGCTCTGCAAGTAGTCTAAGATGCGTAAGTCTATTATTGTGTAAGTGTATAATTTCTTGTTTATTAGGGACCCTAGGGGGTCTTTTACTACTTGATGAGGAGGAGGGAAAAGAAAGGGTGAGTCATGCTGACTAGGGTCTAGACTATCAGGCAATGAGCTTATTCTTGGAGCAATGAAACATACTGAGGAATGTTCAGAAGGAAATGGGTTGGGTTGGGCAAGAAATGAACATTTGGGCATGTGATCTGAGGTCAGGTGGTTGCAGCACATAGTAGGGCTGTCTCTGGGGAATAGAGGGTAGAATAAGGTTTCAGGCTACTCTCTTTCAGGGTTCTCACTTTGGCAAAAAGAGGGGCGGAAGATCACTATACCAATTTACATAGTGGGCACAAGCAATGGGTTGATAATTGATGCATCTACAGCTAGCCCCAGATGCGTTGATGGGTCATTAATTGTCATATGTAAACCCATTCTGATGGGTCGCTCTTCAACGCATCTGCGGCTAGCTGCAGGTGCATTGATTGGCCTGTAATTGGAGACAACACTGTGTAATTTGGAGGGTTACCTTCTGATGATAATAACAAAAAAGGGCAGCAGTTTCCCTTATTTTTGTCCAAATAAGAAGGCATTTCAAATAAGGCACTACTAGGGAGTGGCACCCAGCACCACACATGCCTAAACCAGCACCCCTCTACAGACTCTCCCCATGGAGACCCAAACACTTAAAGCCCACATTGAGGACAATCTAGCCAAAGGATTCATTTGTTTGTCTGAATCCCTGTGGGGGCAGCGGTTTTCTTTGTAAAGAAAAAGAAGTATCTCTTTGCCTAGTTACTGACTACAGAGCACTAAACGCAAGTACAGTAAAAATAAACCCCCCCTTCCCCTCATAGAAGACCTATTTACAAGGCTCTCTGGATAATTTTTTTTTTCAAATATTGACCTCACATCTGGTTATAATCAAGTCAAAATTAAAGAGAAAGACATACCAAAAACCGCATTCTGTACGCAATTTGTGTTGTTTGAATGTAAAGTAATAAACTTTGGGATGACCAACGCTCCCGCAACGTTTGTCACCATGATAAACCAAGCACTAAAAGGTCTCTCAAACACATTATGCTATCTCAACAACATCATTATATTCTCAAAAACAAAAAAGGAGCACCTCACGCCTGTCTGCAAGACACTCAATCAACTTGCAAAACACAAACTTTACTGTAAATTCAGAACCTAAACGTAAAAATGCGGGATTGTCAAATCCTTGGTCCAAATTTGAATCACTTTTGCAGGCAACTCAGCTGAGTGAAAAAAAATATTTAATAAATCAACCATTTTTTTGACTTTTTTGATTTATTTAAATTGGCATATCTTGAATCTCTTGAGCAGATAACTCAACTAACAAAAGACAAAACTCAGCAAACAAATGCAGGATACATGAAGCAGAAATACAGGATTCTTATGTACAATTTCAGATTTCCTGTATGTCAAACAAAATTATAGACACCATGCAAAAATTAAAAAAATCTGAAATTGCGGGATTGTCAAATCCAAGAACCAAGTTTCAAATCATAATTACAAGGAATTTGAAATAAATATAATTTATGGGTGTCTCAAAAAGGATGCCAAAGGATCTAGAGTGGATTTGTGCTGATTCTTTTGGGAATCTCAAGCATTCCCAAAAATCAAATATTCCATTTTAGGACGGCTAAAATTTGGGTCATAATAATCACAAAATTAACATATATAATTTCAGGGCCCAGATTGCCCTGGACAGTCAGCTGGCCTCCTTAGAGTTAAGTAAACATGCAGTGTGGAAACCCCCACAAAGCACCTTCCAGGGCAAAATACCCCCTTTCAACAGTAACATCACCCATGTCAACAAAGTGTTGACATGGCCACTGTTGACTCAAAACTCTAAATCTCCTATGTTTTTTGCTAGTTGCGCTAGCTTAATTCTTTTTTTAAAAAGCGTTCAGGGGTGTGAACCCAGAAAACACAACAAAATTGTGGCCATCTTGACACAATTTAATATTAAGCTTAATAAAAAACTCAATTTAACCTGATTTTTCCTTTACGTTTACTAATAAAAATTAGTTTATTTTTTATTCAATTTCACGACGTAAAAGTGTCAATGTCAATACTTTTTAAGCTAAACTTATTTTTAATAACAAAACTGAAGCATCTACAACAAAGAAATTAAGTGTGCATTTAAAAATATTTCTTTATTGAATTATTATATTGAAAAAGACAGTGCACATACATTTGATTGTTGGAATCTTCATGTTATAAATATATATGTGGCACTTATTCTGGCTTTAATATATTAAGTGGATTGGATGCTAACGGTGATCCAATAATTTAAGTGTGATTTACTATGTAGGTTACTATAGAATTTATTATTAAAAATAATGTTGACACTTGTAAATGTCGTTTATTTGCTTGTGATCATCCCCCGGGGTGGAGTTAAGCAAATTAGAGTGGTGCAATTAAGCTTAAATTAATATGCCATGTCATATAACTAATGTCGTAAGTGATGTTGTTGACACTTTATTCTTTTAAATACTTGAATACAACTTCTTAACAACTTCATATAAGTGCAATGGTAAAATATCATATCCTACTACCCAAATATAATTTTTAATAAAAGAATAAAGAACCTTGATACTTTTTTTACTTATTTTTATATGTTTTTTTAATTTTTATATGTGAACAAAAATACACAGAAAAGGTTAATTTTTTGCTAGCCCGCAAAAATTTAATTAAGTGTACTATGTTTTTTCATAGTAAATTTTCAAAATAATGTCAACAGTGAGAATGTTGTCAAAAATAATGTCTACAATTTTTGTAATTGACAGTGAGAATTCAGCTTTTTTTACTAATTGTCACTCATAATGTCAACGCTTTTCAGTTCTCACATATAAAACTTTATGTTTTATATAATAAAAACTTCTCATTTTTTGATATGTTGTATTTTTGACTTTGCTTTTTTATATTTTTGAATTTTTAAAATAAAAACTATATCCAAATATAATACTTTTACATATTTCTCTTAACTTTTATCTTGTTATTTATAACTTTAATAAAATAAAAACTATACAAGTATTTTTTAACTTTTAAATGCCAATAAAAACCATCTAAGATTTACTTTTTGTATATTATGCTTTTTAAGTTGTTTTGTTTGTTTTTAAATTGATTGCTTTATTTTAAACCATTTTACTTATTATTTTAGGACAAGAACACTTCCAAACAGCCAAAGGGTACCAAGAGTCCCTCTAAACCAACCAAAGCCAACAAGAAAAAGCCTGTCTTGTCAAAGAAGGCCACCCCCAAACCATCCCCCAAGCCCTCTCCTGAGAAGAGCCCTGCTCATTCCACTGGGGGAGAGGAAACTGATGGCTCTCTTACAGAGCACAGATTTTACAACTCAGCTTCTGACAAGGAGCCAACCAAGAAGAAGCGCTCAGCCCAAAAGTCCCCTCCCAAAGATAAGTCTCCTGCACATGAGGAGCACCACAACAAGCCCCCTTCTGCTTCCCCACCCCCGCCAAAGTCTCCCCCTTCAAGCTCATCTGAGGATGATTCAAAGCCCCGCCCAATTACTTTCCTGGCTTCTGCCATGCTCCTGCTGGCCCTTGGGACCCTCTGTTGGCCCACAACATCTGAAAGTTGATGGCAAGTTCAAGGTCCCTTCCACCCTACCCAAGTTTTCCCCCATCATGAGTGTTAAAGGTGGGAAGGCCATGGTGGCCAATGGATACATCTTCTCATGCAACAATGCCAACCGGGGCTTTAAGAGCTGCCATTACACTTGTGAGGACTGCTCCTGCCCAGTCCGGCTCAACACTGAGCGCTGGGACCTGGTCCAAACCATAAAGGGCAAGCATACCTGCATCATGCCCAACACTACCATCTCCCGCCTCCTGAAGTGGTATCTGGTGCAGATTATGCCCACTTCCAAAGACCTTTCTGCCACCCAGCTGGCTGTGCTTGCTTGCAAGTACCTGACCCCTACCAACTTGAAGAGGGTCCCTACTCACACCCAGTTGGTCAAGATTGTGAGTGATAGGCGTCAAGCCTCAAACCCCTTGGCCAAGAGTTCTACCAACATCAAGGGCCTGGTCCTCACTGATGCCCTCAAGAAGACAGAGGATGGTGAGATGTTCCTGCTCCATGACAATGGGTAGTAAGTGGAGGATAGGATTATAGCCTGCGCCAACCCAAAACCTGGAGCAGCTGAACACTGCTACCACCTGGCTGTACAACGGCACATTTGCTACTTGTCCCCCTCTCTTCAAGCAGCTTTGGGTCCTTCATGGGCAGTTCAATGACCAGGTCATCTCTCTTGTGTTCTTTCTCTTTCCTGGTGCCAAGACAGAGGTCTATGCCAGAGCTTTCAAGATTGTCCGGGATGCTTTGAGCTCCCTTCCTGTCAACCAGCTCCCCCCTCCCGCCCACACCACAAGGGCCAATCCCTCCTCCTCTGAGAAGGATGAGGCAACCATAGCCGCTGAGCAGCTAGCTCATGCGCGCTCACTTGGGCCAAAGGTGATCATTATGGACTTTGAGCAGGCTCAGTTCAGAGCCTTCCAGACCACCTTCAATGGAGAAGTTCAGGGCTGATTCTTCCATTTTTGTCAGGCCCTTGTCAAACACCTCAAGAGCGAGAAGGACCTTTTTGATAAGTATCTTAATGATGGTAAGGGTAAGTGCCGCTTTGCCCTGATCCAGTTTGCTGCCTTGGCTTTTGTGCGCCCAGAGCATACTGGGCTTGGCTTTGAGGCCCTCCAGGATGATGCTTATATCAAGAAGCACTCCGCCATCTTTAAAGGCTACCTTGAGTACTTTGAAAAGCAATGGGTGGGCAAGAAGGTGACTGCCTGGAGAGGAAAGAGCGGGGCCACTGCCCCTTGGAATTGCCAGGGCTCCTGCCTCAAGGGGGAGATGAAGACAACGTCAAGCCTGGAGGTGTGGCACAAGCACTTGAAGACCAAGTTTGGGACTAACCCCAAGTTCAACAAGTTCTTCTCCAAGCTGCAGGAGAAGAAGGCCTGGACTGTCTCCAAGTTCTGTGACCTGGCCAACCGGGTGGCCCCCAAGAAGAGGAATAGTAAGGAGCAAGACTACCAGGAGAACATGCAGAAGGTAGTGAAGAAGAAGTACAAGGTGGCAGAGATCAAGAAGTACCTAGAAGATGTTGCAACTGCTCTTGCTGGTGGCTTTAATTAGCCCAATAAACCTTGCTTTGCTTTGCTTTGCCTATATATTTTTTACTTTTAAACTTTTAATTTTTTAATTTTTTTTGGATAGTACTAATCTTTTTAAGTATAAATGGTAAGTTTAAGATACAGTTTCAATGTGGTTTTATAAGAAATATCTTATATTTTGTTAATTTATCTTTAAGCTATGAGATATTTTCAGTTGTGCTTATATAAAGTATAATATGTTTAAATTAGAATTTTCTTATATTTTGTAGTTATTTTGATATATAAAATATCTTTATTTTGGTTCATTGGAATTTTAATTTTTATGGGAATAAAAAATAATTTTATAATAAAGTGTGTAAATTACATAGTAAACTGAAAAATAGTTGATTATATCTCCTTATTCTTATTACTTATAATAATTTTTTTATTACATTTTTGAACTCTCTGAGGTCATTTTAGTTTAATAAATTATTTAAAATAATTTTTTATATTAAAAATGTTCAGGGTAAAGTGTGCTGTTAATTAAAAAAGTGTCGCCATCCAGGAAACAACATTAAGTAAAACTGGGTCGTCACTTTACTATAGTGTCAACATAAAAGTGTTGACATGGCCACTGTCAACATTTTTAGTGTTGACATGGGCACTGTTGCCAGCCCAACCCATAAGGAATCCAGCTTGTGGGCTCTACCACCTGTACAATTCTGGTAGTAGAGAACTAGATTGCCTACTTGGTATTTGGGGAGGGGGCTCTAGCAGTATTAGATGGAGAGAGCTCCAAAGCCTTAACCTTATAATCAGTGGAGTAGGCAGTTGGCTGGATGACAATGATACGGTTGGTTAAGTCTTTAATGTGGGTCTCAGGATTTGCAGACGTATCAAACTCAATCAAAGGGGGTCCAAAGAATGAGGGGGTAGTGGCCTCACGTCCATAAAGCATGGCAAAAGGGGATTGAATAGTCACCTGGTGTCTACTAAGGCGGTAGGTAAAGAGGGCAGCAGGGAGGAACATGTCCCAATTGGCAGCGTCAGAGAGCGTGAGTTTTCTCATGATGGATACTAGGGTGGAGTTTTCTTGTTTGACAGTTCCATTGGTGGAGGGATTATATGGCGCAGAGAATAACTGGTGAGTTCCCATAGCTTCAATAATAGAGGTGATGAGACAAGCATTAAAGTTAGTGCCATTGTCAGAGAGCAGAATTTGAGGGCAGCCATGTCAATAGAAAATGTTTTGTAGCAAAAAAGTAGCAGTGGTCCTAGCTGTTATATCTTTTGTTGCTCTGGCTTCAACCCCTTTGCTAAAGTGGTCTATAGCAACCAGGATAAACCAACATCCCAACCTAGACCAGGGGAAAGACCCAACAGCATCAATACTCACAGTATGGAAGGCATGTTTTGGAGGAATGAGTTGGAACTGGTGTTGGGACAGACCAGGACGTTGGAGCTGACAGGAATGGCAGGAGGCAAGGACATCAGGGATAAAAAGGCGCATATTTTCCCAGTAGAAGTTTTTGCACAACCAGTCATGAGTCTTGGCTATGCCTCCATGGCCAGTATCAATGTGAGCTTGGAGGATGATGGCTATCCTCATCCTAGGGCAAACGTAGGGTAGATAGGCCTTATTAACCTTTTTGAAGAGTTGTCTATCACAAATTATAGTGTCCTTGGATAGGGTCTGTAGGGCCAAGTGGATGTCTTTGGGCTCAGTGGTCCAAGAGTCAGGATACCCTATTAGCTTGTATAGTTGATCAGCATCAGTGGGATGAATAGCCAGGATTGGCATCCTTGACAGGCCATCAGCATTCTGATTTTGGGCCCCAGGACAGTGTATCACAGTGGAATCATACCCTTGTAGACGTAGAGCCCAACGCGCTATTTAACCCTCAGGTTCCTTTAGCTTTTGTAGCCATTTGATGGAGGAGTGATTGGTGACTAATGTGAAGTGGGTTCCATAGATGTAATGCCAAAACTGCTTTACCGCATGCAGCACCACCAAACATTCCTTCTTGGTGACACTGTAATTCTTCTTGTGCTTGTTGAGGACTCTTGATGAGTAGGCTACAGGTCAATCTACACCTTCATTGTTGAGTTGGGCAAGGATAGCACCCACAACTACTCCACTAGCATCAGTATAAAAGATGAACTCTTTATCATAATCAGAATAGACTAAGATAGGAGCCTCCTTGAGTTTGGCCTTCAGTGCTTTGAATGCTTGTTGTTGGCTATCAGTCCATTCAAAGGGAACGTTGCAAAGCAGTTGGAAAAGGGGTTTGCTCAGTTCAGCAAAGTCAGGGATGAACTGTCTGTAGTATCCCATCATACCAAGGAATACTTGAACCTCACAAAGATTTGTGGGAGGTGGCATCTTGCTGATGGCTTCCACCTTATTATTCATGGGGCAGATTCCAGTTTGAGTGACTTCATGCGCTAGGAACTCAAGATGTTCCTTGAAGAAGAAGCACTTGGAGGGTTTGAGTTTCAAGCCAGATTCTCAAATCTTGATGAAGACAGCCTTGAGGTGTTCCAAGTGGTCAGTAAAGGCAGCGCTGAATATGGTGATATCATCAAGGTACACGAGGACACAAGAGAGCTTTAGGTCTCATAAGATGGAATCCATAGCCCGTTGAAATGTGGCAGGGGCATTGAAGAGTCCCTGGGGCATACAAGTGGGTTAAAAGAGACCTTCCAAAGTAATAAGTGCAGCCTTTTCTCAATTTTAGGATATAAGTCAACCTGTCAGTATCCTGAAGCTAGATCCATGGCAGAGAAAAACTTGGAACCACCCAGCTGTCTGAGAGCATTGTCAATTCTGGGCAAGGGGTACAAATCTTTTTTAGTGAGAGAGTTCAGGCAGCAATAGTCCATTACAATGCGGTGTCCACCATCTTTCTTCTTGAGGATCAGTAATGGGGAAGCCCAAGGACTTTGGGAAGGAGCCAGTAACCCAGCGTCTAAAAGTTGCTTGAGTTCTTTAGATACTTGAGCATCTTCTAACCTACTATGGCAGTAGGGTTTAGCACAAAAAGGGGGTGCATCCCCAGTATCAATCTGATGGATGGCTCCTTTAGCTAGGCCATGGTTTGTAGGCCCCAAGGCAAAGATGTCACTGAACTGATCTAGCAGATCCAACACGTCTTTTTGTTGAACAGGAGATAGTTGGGGGAAATCAGCAGCGGTGAACAAGGAGAGAACTTGAGGATCATCTTCAGGTAGGTTGAAAAAACAGAAAGTTCCAAAGGGGTAGAGGGAGGATACTTGTTCTGCTCCAAGTATACATCCATGACCTACAACCTGGCCTCTGGTTACTTGCATAGGCAGGGCCTTCAGGTTAGCAAGCAGTAATTGTACAGGCTCTTTGTGAGTTTGGTCTAAATCCCAGGACACAGGCAAGGCTCAGTACAACTTAAGGATTAAGGTGAGTAAAGCTCCAAGAAGGACTTTTCAGGTAGCTCATAGGAAATCTGGGAATCAATCACCACTTGAGAGCCCAGGGGATGGTTATAGCCACTGGCGCTAGCAGAGGTACCCCTTCTTCTGCAGGGCAGGAAGGAGGAGGGGTACACATATTGGAGGAGTGAGTCCTATACTTGAGTGAGAAGATACCTATAGGGTACTCAAGCACACAAGTTTTAAGGCGTTTTCCTGGAAGGCGCAGAGGTTTCCTCAAAAATCAAAGGAACCTCATATCCCAAGAGCAAAAGGTATCTATCTTGTAAGTTTACAATTCCATTATATTCTTGGAGGAATTGAGTACTAACCAAGAGGTCATAGCTTTTTTTCTCTAGGATCACAGCAGGGGAAGCAATAAGGAGTTTCCCAAACCTCATGGGTAGAGCAGAGTAGGCACCAATGGCTTGTGTCTGTGCCATACAAATGCATGTAGTTGAGGTTGGGGGCCAACATAAGTTTCTTCATAAGCTTGGAAGATACCACATTGACAGGGGAACCCGTGTCCAAGATGGCCTTGATTTTGACCTTTTGGATTGATACTTCCACACGGGTTGTATCTTTTCCAAAGGGAGGCAAGACTGCCAACACATCTTGCGCAGCCTCTAGCTCTTTTTCCCATTTGGCCAGCATACACTGTAACACAGAGATTTCCTTATACATAGTCTGTAGTGGGAGAGATACAGTTACATTGTGGAAAAGAGCTTCAGCTAGTTTGGCTGCTTCCTCAGAAGAGTCAACCAAGTGTGGAGGTTGGTGGGCTTGGACTAGTTAAGGGTGAACCACCATGGACTTAGCTTCACTTGAAGGTACTTGGGAAGTGGTGGTAGTCTTCCCAGAGCAAAGCTTGTATGGTACAGGGATGGTTCCGTAACAGCCAGGACGTAATAGCCATAACTATCAGAGTCTATACTCTCGGAATCTTCAGGCTCTGAATCACTGGAGAGATTGTGAAACAGATGAAGGATAGTTGGGCCAGAAGGGGAGGGAGCTTCCTCATTGGAAGGAGGATCAGGCAGAGACGGGGGAGATTGGTCAGCAGAGAGTGTCTCCTTTTCTAAGCTGACCTCTCTTTTTCCACCTGTTCCTTGGGATTGCAACCTTCCACTTGGGGATTAGTGCAAGTGCGCAAGTGGTGTTCAATCTGGCCACAGTTATGACAGCCTTGTCTCTTAGCCTGCCCACTATTACCCAGAGTCATAATGTGTGGCGTACAAGAGGTAGTCCTAGCATTTTTGTCTTTATTCTCACACACCACCGTACCTCCATATGTCAAATGCATGTCTTGCAAATCCGTCTTAATACTCTTTGTGGAAGTGAGTGAAGCCTTGTGTGCCTTAAAAGTGTAGGCATAGAAGCTGGTTCACCTTCAAATCATTTGAACAAGCCGTGTAAGCTTCCCAGAGAGTTAACTGTCAACTAGTAATTAACTGCTGGCCTTCAATGTAGAAACAATCTGCAAACTCATCCAGGGCTTCCTTGGGTTTGAAAGCAATGTGCATAAATGCATCTTTTTTTGAATTCCAAGCTGAGGTCTCCTCCAAACTCTTCAATAAGAAGGCGCTTCATATCCTCCCAAGTGACAATAGAAGGGAGCTCAGGGACCACAACTTCCTGGCAAGTGGAATAGAGGCAGGTAAGGATGTGTTCCTTCTTGAGCTTGTTGGTAGCCCTACGCATTGCAGTTTTTTAAATGATCAGAAAAGAAGCAATGGTAGAGGTTTTGGGATCAAATATCTATTTGAAGGTTGGCTTATATTTTGGGTCAATAGAGGAAGACAAGTACTGGCTGTTTTCACCAGGGTTGAGGATATTGATATGAGGGTTGCCCTCAAACTCGGATTCAGCAGCAGGTTGTCTAGCCCAGAGGAGTTGAAGGCTTTCCTCTAAAGTGTCTAAGGTAGAGCTGTTTTGCCCACTAATATCTTGGGCAGTGGCAGCAGCAGTCCCAAATTCATCAATCTTGATTTGGTGTACTGCCAGGGTGCCAGCAATCCCATTGACACAGGTAGCCAGGGAGGTGGTCTGAGCAACCAAAGGGGTGACTTGTTCATTTAGGGTCTCTGTAAAGCAGAGAGGTTTTGGTCTTCTCTTTCCAATGTGTCTTGCCTATCAGCTACATCATTTGTTACTTTGGCAAGTTGATCCAGAGCATGTGCACAGTAGACCCAGGGTTGACCTTCTAGACCAGGGCAACAACCATGATTGCCATGAGCATGAGTATTAACAACTTCAGATTCAGATGAAAAATCTTCAGAATTAGAGAGGCGCTGTCTTAAGTACTTGATTTCACCTTGTAAGGTAGTCACCTGATCAGCAAGGGAAGCAATATAAGGGTCAGGCATAGGTTCAACTGGAGGGGGGTTATGCACAGAAGCTTGGAGTTGAGTGGTAGCCTTGAGCTCAGAAATGGCCTCCCATACTTTGGTTTTGAAATCAGATGGGATCTTGACAGGAGGAGCGGGAGGAGTGACCTCAATAGAAGCTACCCTGTCATCCACATAATTTTGCACCTGGTATAGAGCGTCGCCTAGCGCAGCTAAATCTAGACTGTATTGATGCTGCAGGTGGCAGCCCCAAGTATTGACATGAGCTCTTATCAACTCAAGTTGCAAGTTGACATGCTCTCTGATTTAATTGAGCTCACCAACCAGAGTCTCAAAGTCCTGCCAATGGTTTAGCAGAAAAGCCTCAATTTGCTCACTCCAGGCTGCCTGATGTTCATCCAATTTGCATAGTCTATTCTTTATGTATCCAGGGAGCAAGGAACAAAGGGAGTTTAGGGAGGCAGTTAAATACTTCTGTGACGCCAACAATTCACGCTGGTTGTCAGAAATACAAGCAAAGAGACTATATGACCATTCTTGGTAGGCCATATTTTGAGCGTGGTTATTTGAGACAGCGGAGGCTACAGCATCTAACAGTTGATTTTGGGATCCTAAAGCAATTTGATGGTGGACTAGGGCAGGTTGGATGAACTGGTTGACCAACACACCAATAGTATCCATGGATTCCATCAACGCAGGGTGAGACCAAAGTCCAAAAGGAAGGAGTACAGGTCTTTGGAGGCGTACCCGGGACAGAGGCCAGGGATAGAGTGCATGGCTGCCATGCAAGAGTGAAGAAGGGAGCAGGCGGCAGCACAGGCTTGCTCATAGTTGAGAAAAAAACCAGGAAGGGGGGCCCACAAGGGCCTGGGAGACAGAACCCTTATCATAGGATTTGCAGGGGCATTGGTGATGTCTTCTTCTAGAGGAGGACTAGAAACTTTAGATTGATCTGGTACTTTGGAAACAAAGGGAGAGGTACCAGAGAATGAGCGTGTGAACAGAGTAACCAAGGGGCTTGCAGCCCCTGTAGTGAGCACCATTTTGTTGTGTTCAGCTCCAGGGGACAACATCCTGGAGGACGCGGCGGGAAACCTTTATTACAAAAGATTTGAGGTTTGAAGCTAGCCTTGGGTTAGCCTTCAGGGCAAAATTCAGGGCACATACCTTAATTTTCTAGAAAACAAGATGTAAAAGTACTTTTGGCAGAAAGGACAGGAAAAGCTTGAAGATTATAAAAGCCAATGGGAATGTAGATAAACTTGTCTTTATTAGGAGTAATGATTCTACTTTAAATAGTTGACAAGAGACGGTGATCACTCAATAGAAAGACAGAGTGGCTGAGGGGGTCACGCTGGGATGAGGTCATACTAGGATCAACCACAGATAGGTACAATAATCTGGAACAGGTGGATATTGAACCAGACCCATTTGTGGAGAGCAAGGAATTTCTAAACTCAAAGGCAAAACCATCCAAATCTTTGCAACTATCAATATTTGAAGGCCAAATCAAAATAGCATTAATAGCGCAATTTACAACATGTATCTCAGTGCTAAGAACATCAAGACCACTGCTCCTTGCGCTAGCTTGATCCCTGACAAACAGGTCCTTACAAAGTCTCACAACGCATTGGCACCGTATCATACCAACTAGAACTGCCCCCTGGATGGAAGATTCACAATATATTCCACCGCTCCCTGTTATCAAAAAAGAAAGGACCTTCTCTCCTGCACCAGATAGTGAGAACAGCACCCCCACCCATCAAAATAGGAAGCTTCACAGAACACAAGGTCAAAGCCATCCTGGGACACAAACTTCAATACCAAAAACCTCACTTCCTGGTCAAATGGAAGGATAACCCCATGAAGAGAATACTTGGGAACTTGAATCCAATCTGGAGAATGCCACCATCCTACTAAAGGAATATAAGTCTTGGAGTAAAAAGTTGTGCTCTGCAAGCTCAACATTGGTAGGGGATGATGTCAGGGCCCAGATTGCCCCGGACAGTCAGCTGGCCTCCTTAGAGTTGAGTAAACATGCAGCATGGAAACCCCCACAAAGCACCTTCTAGGGCAAAATATCCCCTTTTGACTAGCAAATGGCCCGGGTTTTGAGAGGCACATAAGCCTCAAATCTCTGGCATTGAGCCTGTTATCAAATTTGGGCCACCTATCTATCAGGCAATGGCACATTGGGAGCGCAACTGTTTGATCATGCAATTGGACAATTGATTCATTGCAGGAGCTAAAAATAACTGTAGCAACTTGCCATGCTGCAAAATTCAAAAAGTTCATGTTATAAAAGCCAATGAGATCTTGCCCTCTTGGTCAAGCACACAAATTCCGGGTAAAGTTGTAAATTTAACTCCAAATATGCCATCAGTTCTCTGGTGGCACAAAAGGCCACAGAACCTTCACTAAGTATAAGTAGTGGGGGGAAAGCCCTCTTCACTGTTGACATCTTAATAAAGCGATTTTATGCCTAGAAACTATTATTTTATTGCAGGAATTGTCTATTTTTGCTCAAATTTAACTATTCTCTTTGCATCTATTTGTGAATCCACTACTCAATACAAACTTGCATACCCATATCCTCTTGGCCATACTCCTGTTGTCTTTGCCAAACCTCCAGCGCCCTTGACCTGGAGTATTTCCATCCCCATCACCTTGATCTGCTATCAGCCATGAAGGATATTCCAACTGCTCCTCCTCTCCTCAACGCGCCTCCCACCCAGGACTTTAGCAAGCTGGGGTTTGTCTATATCACAGTATTGGGGCTGGCTGACCAAGTTGTGCCCCATACTGGGAGTTGGCGCCCCCTAGCCACTGCTCTAAACTACCTGGTTTGCATAGCGCCTATTGTGTACATGGCCTTTCAGGCCCAGCCTACCTCCCCTGTGGGAGTCCAGCCGGACTCTGGTATGGGCCGTGACATATAACAATAAAATTGACTAAAATATACATTCCTCTTCTTGAGTTTAAATTATAATAAAAATTTATTATGTCTTCTTCCAACACTAACCAAGTCAATGAGCTGCTTCCTGACCTTGACAAAATTATGCAGGGCTACACTGGGTCTCTTAACAGTGAAGCCTCTGTCTATGGCCACTCCCAACCCGCAGGCCCCTCCTCAAGCACTACCCAGGAGTGTGTTCTTTCTCCCGTGTCCTCAAGCATGGCCCTGTTTGCCCATCATGCACAGGCAGCTGCTAACCCAAATCATATAGCAACACTAGAATACGTAATTGACCAAGTGAGCCATGGGGTCACCCAGAGAGCCCAGGACCCTGAAACAGCCAATCAGATGGCATTGACTAGTTCCCATGATGAACACATCCCTCCCCCAACCAATCAGCCTGCAAAACATAGAAGAAAACTAATCACTCTGGAGATTGTTCTCAAAATGGTTAAAAAGCAAGGGAAGCTTATGCCCCTTGGGGAAATTGCAGCCACAATGGGGTTTGCAAAGTCCACTGTGGCTGCAACCCTGCAAGCCCACACCAACTGTGGACCCCTACCAAGAAGACCCTGACTGGTGCCTGTACTTCAACCAAAGGTGACACAACCCATCCCCTTATGATGGCCATTATGGAATGTGACCTGCAGATGCCCCTGATCCAGGTATGTCTCCAGTTGGGACTCCACGGCATCTTCACCAACAAAAGAACAGTGAAATTGTGGATACACGGAATTGTGGTTGCTGCTAGAATCTTGTCCAATCAAGTTCTCAGTGGCCCCATTTTGGTGGATATCAACCCATACAATGCAACCATTATTAATTTTATTAAAGGGAGGGCAATGAGGGCCCGTAATGACGTCATCTTCTTATCATACACCAAGATCTCGGCCAGTATCCAAGACTTTGGAGAGAAGCACATCCAATCTGACGTGTACAAGTGCGGCCCAATCTTGTATCATTTTGTTGGGGTTTTATTGGCAGTTTCCCCATTGGGCGTCAATTATTACTCAGCAATATTGAACACCGCAGATGGATATGCCTACCAGATGGAGCTCAAGGACATGCTGGAAGAGTGGGCCACATAAAACGCTGTTCACACAGTTGTACTGAGTGCTGAGATAGAGCAGCAGGAATAGACAACCCAAGAAATCAGGGCTGTGGGGCATACATGTTGGACCTACCCTATCAACCACGCCAACATGCATCTTGAAGATGTATGTCTCTACAATTTTGGTTCCTCCCTCAGGCGCTTAAAGCCTGCCACCTACAACAAACTATGCACCCAAATTAATAAGGGTTATGAGCTTTTCCCTTCCATGTCTGTACAGGACTTATTTGATCTCATTGTCTTCTATGCAAGTGATAGTGATAAGTCCATAAAGGACTCTTGCCTTCCCCCTTGCCCATCCATTTGTTTTGTCAAGCCCACATACATGACGGAAAAAATTTGAGCAATTGAAGCAAACCGCTATTGCTGCCCCTTCCCAGTCAACAAACCCTGCCTCCCCAACCCCCCATCAAGCCACCTGCCTTCCAACCCTGACTCCCAAGCCACTACCAATCCCCTCATTATCTCTGATGCTGTCCCTTTCACAGTCGCAGATTAAGGCAATATTCATTCCGCCCATTCCCTCTCCTTCCCATCTGTTGATTAGTAAATCAATCTTTTCTTTTTGACAACTTATTAAAATTGATATCTCTCTTTCAATAAATAATGAATAATGTTTTATTTTTATATTATCATCATTTCCCATAACTAATATAATGTTTTACATTTTACAAATAGCTTAAAATTATGAGCATACATATTTTTCATCATCATTAATAAATTAAAGACCATAAATGTAAATATTGCATTAAAATATAGTAATTAGACGTCAACTCTTGATATTTAGAAATTATGTGCATAACTCAATGCATTTTGTTTAATAAAATCCATTGTAAATGTGGCTTTTTTATTATAATTTAAAATAAATTGACTGGGTTTATATTAGAGAGCCATTAACGCTTAGTACAAATATTGATACATAGTACATTTTACAGCCTGTATATTTGCCTATTGGTAATAATTCCTTCAACTTTTTAATTGGATTTTGCGAGGTAATAATAATGTAATGTGTTAATAAATTACTTTTCATTGTCATTAATTAGCTGATTTTCTTTGCTGTGGTGATTGTGCATTTTCTGATATTTACACACTAGTATCCAATTAGTTGGTTTCACATCCAATTGCACAGGCAATAGGAAATCAAGCTGCCATCCCGAGACCGGATGTGGTTGGGGTGGCGGCTTGATTTCCTATTGCCTGTGAGATTTGATGTGAAACCAACCAATTGGATACTAGTGTGTAAATATCAGAAAATGCACAATTGCCACAGCAAAGAAAATCAGCCAATTAATGACAATGAACAGTAATTTATTAACACATTAAATTATTATTACCTTGCAAAATCCAACTAAAAAGTTGAAGGAATTATTACCAATAGGTAAATATACAGGCTGTAAAATGCACTATGTATCAATATTTGTACTAAGCATTAATGACTCTCTAATATATACACAGACCATTTCATTAAATTATAATAGAAAAGGCCAAGTTTAAAATGGATTTAATTTAAAAAAATGCATTGAGTTATGCACATAATTTCTAAATATCAAGAGTTGATGTCTAATTGCAATATTCTAATGCAATATTTACGTTTATTGTCTTTAATTTATTAATGATGATGAAAAATATGTATGCGTTGAAGGGAGTACTATAAAAACCAGTTTTTGATGGAATTCAAACATAATTCAAATATTTACACACTTATCAATGAATTAGAGTCAGCCCTCCAAAAGGTTGTCAAGCTTTAATACAACATCAGGGAAATTGTGGTAAATCAACTGGGAAATGAGAGAAGAGCCTTGGTCCAGCAAAAGGAAATTGCAAAAAATAGCCTGGGAACAATAGTTAATGAAGAACACAAGGAAATAATTTTAAATCTTCAAAAGGAAATACTCAAGCGGTTATATTTTAAAAGTGAAAATCACAACTTGTGGGAAATTGCAAAAGCCAATAGAAAGAATACTCAAAAAATCAAACTAATTGAAGTAAATGAAATTTCAAAGGAAATCAACACAAATGAAGAGGAAACTTACCAAATGGAAACAGACAAAAACAATACTCAGTCAAGAAGCAGGAGCGCTTCAAGAAATAAAGAAATTTTATCAAATGAAAACCAAGAAGAAGCACAAGTTGCAAGAAATATAAGAAAAATTAAGCCAGGGAAATTAATGAAGAGCAGCCAACGCTCATGAAGTTTGCTGAGGTGGCGCCTGTGGCTGAGGGGGCCACAGGGGAAATAATTAGTAAGTCTTTTTATGTTTTATTTATATTTATTTTATTCATCACCAGGAATGGGGACGAGGTCGCAGAAGTGGCGGCTTTTACGCCGAGTTGGTTCTACGGGGGTTACCAGTCACTGGTAGCCCCTGTAAAACAAATAAATAAAAACCAAATAAATAAAATAATTCAACAGAATATGAATAATTTTTCAAATATTGAAGCTAAAGATAGGAAATATTTACCACCTGCAGGGTGCTTGTTGTGGTTAAGGGAAGCATATGAAATAGGATCAAATATCAACTTCAAAGTAATGAATGAAATTTGTGGGGATGTCAAGCTAAACTCCAATGAATATATATATGAAAGCATTCAAAGACTCCCATTTTCAAACATAAATGAATATGAAAAAACCTAGTCAAAACCAACTTTCAAATAGGAACTGAATATTTAAAAACTGAAATTTTTAATTAAGTATTCAAGGCATTGTCAAACAAATTCAGGGATGCAGTCTTTGTGAACACATTTAAAACGTTATTAATTTTGTTTGCTGAGGCATGGGGGGCTGATACAAGTTGGGCCCCCCCTGGAACCCTCTTCAAATTCAATCAAACATCCTATATTAATAGGTTAGTTCAAGTCTTCAAAAAATTGTGCATGTTCTTGGAAAAATATACCTTGCAAAGAATTTATGTCGCGGTATACCTGGGAATCCTCCTTCACTGAATAATAAAAACCAATGTCAAAAAGTTGGAGGATGTACCTATTCAAATAGACATATGTTGCTTTGCACTCAAACGCCAGAAGACACTGAAGGGGTATAAAACAGTCAAGCACGTCCTGTATGACTCCTTTGCATTAACAATGTTGTATGGGTACTACGTGCCACCTGAAAAACCCTATTAATCAATTCACTCACCCACCTTCCTTTTATTAAATGTTCAACAACCACCAGGGTACAGGGCGCCACCCCTCTAGCAATTGCATCCAGGGTTGTCTACCATGTACAGAAGAGTATGTGGATCCAATTAGACGCTCTAGCCAAAAAATTAAGTTTGGGGTATAATTCCCCAGAATAATTGCATTCCCTTTGCAATTATCATCCCCTCAATAAATTTTTTTCCCTTGCAAATTAAATTTATTTTTATATTTTTATATTTTAATACTAAAATTTTAATATTGAATATATCATAATTAAATAAAAATAGTTAAATTTTGAATATTTAAACTTTAATAGATAAATTTTAAGATTTATAATTATATTTTTACTTTTAATATTAGTAGGTAAATTATAATATTAATATATCTAAATATATTACAAGACATTAGTTAAAGTTGAAACCACATCAAATAATAAAAATAAGTTAAAAATGTTTTTATTTACTAGCTTGTCAAGTATGAGTTCATTTATTACATATACAAACAACAAGAATTAAATTTATCCACATCATGTGGCCTGCTCCACTTATATTCTAAACAAGTGATTGTTTAGAACTCAAATTACCTTTCCCTTGTAATATGATTTGATAAATATATTTTATATGCTTGAACAGCGTCCTAAGTACTAATTAGTAAGGAATACATAAAAATCATTGGTTGCTGTATTGTGTGGCTATAGTGGCACTGAAATAACAAGGATCATATGATGACATGCAAGGTCCAATTTGTGGCGTAAAAAAGCCAAAGTACCATCTCAATTAACAATTATTTAAATAAAATAATTATATTTCTATCTTTTTTAATTTATTCATTTTTTAGCGCAACAGTCAATACAATATTTAGTGCATTATAATAAAAATATATTCCTCATACCTAGTATAATTAATTTTACTTACCTTTTCTACATACTCTTATATATCTATAATACAATCAAATGCCACATCATTATATATAAATAATAATTTTTTGTCCTATTAAAATAAAAATAAATAAAAATAAAAAATAAAACCCAGAGCGCCCATTTATCTGATTGGCTCAGAGGCTAGGGCTTTGGGAAGGAAGGATTCTGAGTGCTTTTAAAAAGCTGCCACCACATTGGGTGGCATCACAAAGTGACTGACTTCAAAGATATTGAATAGATCTTTGGTGTCCAGAGGGAGGCCTTGTTTCACCTTATTCTTGATCCAACCAAACACCTCCTCAATTGGATTCAGGAATGGAGAATATGATGAGAGGAAGAGAAGTCTCATTAGACAATCAGTAAGCCAGAGGCTGGAGGTGTGTCTGTTTTTGTCAATGGGGGGAACTCAGATACAACCAGATCCATTTTTTGGAGCCCAACATTATCAAGCACAACAACGTTGGTTGTGCTGCTGTAATTTATCTGAAGGTAGTCTTTGACAGCTCAGAGAAAATCAAGAAATGTTCTGCTGTTATGGGAGCCCTTAATCATTTGGTATTGAACCAACCCGTAAGGACCAAGAAGTGCAACCATTGAATAGGTCTAGGAACAGACAGCTGCACAATGAGCTACACTGTCCTTGGACCCCTTCTCAACCCACCCATGCCTAGACCTGAGTGAGGAGAAAAATGTCAATTTGTTGATGTAAAAGAACTGGACATTCCCAGTCTCCTTTAGTGTCAGATATGTCTTGGCATAAATGTGTTGATCCTTGATGGTCTTCTCATTGTTTCTGTTTAACAGCAAAACTCCCAGTACTTTCCAGGAGAAGCCCAAATCAACCATTGCTTTGTAAACAAGAGTTTTGGAAACAGAAAGCCTGAACTCTGTGGTAAGCATTGATTGGACAGCAAGCAAGTCCAGGTGGAAATCCTTGGCTACCCACTGTTTTATTGCGTCAATATGCACAGGCTGCAGGAGTTTTTGCTGCCGCTTAGCCTTGGTGGATTTGGCAATTTGCCTGGTGTTGCCATACTTGGTGTTTATGTCAGCAATTTATCTGGTCATGACACCAAATTGGGACGCAATATCCCAAACCACCATTCCCCCATTCAAGCAGTTAAGGAGAGCTTCACGCTCACTATCCATCAACCAACGCCGGCCCTTGGCAGGTACCACAGCATCCTGGCTAGCAGGCTCAACACAGGGGATGGGGACCTTTGTGCATAAGGTGGGATCACGCTTGCTTGCAGTGGCGCTGTCAATGGATGAATACACAATAGGTGCAGATGGCTCAACAGTGGTGGCCAATGGCTCATATGAGGTATCAAAAACGCGGGGGCAGGAAGTAGCAACTCTTGGATCAAGAGTGCGGGCTGGGTGACAACTGGGTACACAGTGGAGGTGTATGTAACCTTGTTATTCCTGATGACCTTTGTGTAGGAGACTTTGGTTGCAGGCCTTGAGAGCGGCTTCTGTCTTGGATTCAAGCTGGTAGTTCTGGTTTGGGATGCAGGAGGTGGTTGGCTGGCGCTGACACCTTGGGAGGCCTGTATATTGACATGACTCCCCTTGAGTTGGGTTCTGGGTCTGTTCTTGGACCCTCTGGGACGCCCTTGTGGATGAGCTGCCCTGCAGGCTGGTGCAGGAGCAGGTTGGGAATGCAACTGAAATTCCATAAAAATAAAATAATATATTTTAGATTAAATATGTATTTATTTGGATTTATTGGTTTAGTTGTGAGTAGTTATTTTCTCTTGATTTAGCCTTGAATAGTAGCAGATTTTCTATATCTGTAATTTGAAGTGTATAATATTGTATCCCTTTCAGTTTTGGATGATTTTTAAGTTTAATCACTTTTTATGTCTAAACATGGTTGTTGAGATTGGATTTTTAATTTGATTTTATCCAGAGTAAAGCTTCTTTATTTGGGTTGGTGTTTCCTAGTGTACTTACTGTCACATTAGGTTCCATAATGACAGGTATTGTCCGTCCAAGTAAGAAGGCACAGAAGGCCAGAAAACCTGTATCAAAATTGACCAAGTTAACAGATTTAAACCAAACAGTCATTTGAAAATGGGTCACAGCTGCTTCAGTGCCAGATGAAACCAGCTCCCCCTTGCATACTGATGTTGATAAATTGACGTAATATGAGGGTCATCCAATATAAGCTTATTAATCAGCATGGTTGTCAGTAACTGGTCACACAAGGGTTCTTTGCAACCTGGACTAGATACTTACTTGAAGATGCAGAAGGAATAGGAGATCAAAACTCAGGTGGTATTGCTTAGTCAATTTATCTAATATATATTGAATAATTTTCCCTGTTTCAACTCTAATAGTTGAGTCCTCCTAAATTTACTCAATAAAAATCAATTATCCCAAGTTCTAATTTTAAATTTTAAAAATGCATCCTGTGCTTGGGTTGTTGCAGTATATCCCGTACAATCTGATTCTGAACAGAATCATTTCAGGAAGATGGGGCCCAGCATCTGGAACTTTGTTGTTGGTGCCACAAAATATTAATTTCATGCCAACCAATTTTGTAGCTCCTCCCCCCATTCTTGAAGATGAAAATTGTGTCCCTTCTCAATGCCCAGAATTATATGCTGAAGATGCATTGATGCTTTCCCAGGTCATTTATCTTGGTTTACTTTGGTTAGGACTGATTGTTCTACTTAATCCTGGAGTTTCAATTGGAAATATCACAAAAAGATATTTAAAGCCGTGTTGGTGGTTAATCATCAATTTTATGTGGATTTGGGTGGTAATTCCCCATCATTTAGAAACAGCTTCATATTATCCAGTAATTTCCGTCACACTTACTGTAAATTAAATTTGGATTCCAGTTCCCACAATTAATATCTGGGTTTACTAGTGGCATTCAAAAGTGATATGAAATTTGGTTGTTGGATTTGACAATCCCGCAATTCCAAAAAACATAGTAAACTTAATGAAAATGGTTGATGGATTTGAATGCTTCAAATCTGATTCCAGTTAATTCATTTTGTCCATTGGAAATATGCAGTTCAACTTGAACTTTTTAAAGTGTCTATGAGCTCCTGCATTTTAATTATTCAAATAAATACTCAAAAAAATAAATTTAATTAAAAAAAGACTATCCTGCAAAAGTGATTCAAAAGTTGGACCAAGGATTTGACAATCCCACATTTTTACGTTTAGGTTCTGAATTTACAGTACACCAAGCCTAGTAAGTGCCAATTTATGGAAAATGAACTCCTGTTCTTGGGCCAAATTGTCTCCAACAGTGGCATCAAAGCTGATCCAGACAAAATAAAAGCCATAAATAACATGCAGTGCCCCACCCCCATGAAACAAGTAAGATGCTTTCTTGGAATGGTAGCTTACCTAAGGAAGTATATTAAAGACTGCAGAAAGCTCACCACACCAATCAATGACCTAACCAAAGGTAATACCAAAAAGAAATTCATCTGGACACCAGAATGCAACAAGAATTTTTAAATATTGAAACAAGCTTTGATTGAAGCATAAATCTTGCAATACCCTAATAACAACAGGTGCTACAAGCTTGAGTTGGATGCTAGTTACACCACTGTTGCAACATCTTTAATTACTCCCTCTTGGGGAATTAACACCCCAAGTAGTTCACCAAATGAGACATCAAATGGCTCACTGTCTAATCAATAGATTGGTGGCACCCCTATCATTCAGCCATCTATTACAGGGATCACACAATCCAGCTCCTAAGCGGAACACAACTTGAGTAAGCCTTGTGACTTAAGAGGAACATTACTCAGATAAGCCCCATGACCTACATGATGTACATGGACATTATTTGGATACCCATGATACTATATAACAGTTTATATTCATATCAAATAAATTATCATTCTTTTCTTAAATCTTCCCCTTTATCTTGTTCATTATACTTCTCAGAAATATAAACTCAACAGTGGTAGCACATTAAGTTATCCATACCTACCCAATTCAAAGGAAAAATTCCTCCTGAGAAAAAAATTCAAACAATGGTACTCCCCAACAGCTGGAGAGACTATGAAGAAGGACAAGACATCTCAACAGGCTTTGTTATCTACAACAATGTATTTATACCCGTGAAACAATACAACACTCTCAAAGCCCGCAGATTGTTACCCACAACAACAACCATAACAGCACCACAGCAGCCTGAAATACCCAATCTTGTATTCCAGCACCTACATACAGCTGAAATTGGCACCTTTGCGGGACTGCACCAGGAGAATGCCTCTTTTTGGATCAATAGTACCAAAAGCAAGTTTGAACAAGTAGAATATCCCCACAGACTCTGGGTCAGCAAGATCTCCCTCTGCATCACAGGAACCACATCATGTTTTGTAAGTGGATGGATAGCTCAACACCCCAAACAGAAAGAAAACTGAGAGTTATTCAAAAACGTGTTTCTCAAAAAGTTCTCCATTAAAGATTCCAATGTAGTAATCATGATAGAACTCCAATCCTTCAAGATAACAGGAACAATTGAGGAGTAGTTTGCTGCATATGAAGACCTATGTGACTGTGCACCTAACACCATTAACTTTGATGAACTTGGACCACGCCTGGACTTCTACAATGGCCTCCCTACACACATTAGACATCAGTTTGACATGATCCGCTGCAAGAACCTTGAAGACGTATTCTTGGAAGGGAAACACCAGCGTAAAAATATGACAGCCTGCATGCAATAAGCGCAAAGAGAGTCCTTCAGCCAAGAAGGATCCTTGACCCAATAAGCAAAACAACCAAGCCAACAACACCCACCCTTAAACTGGGAATTGTACTGCCCAAGCAAACCAGGCAAGCACCAAAGATACCAATGAGGAGGGAAAAGCTCAGGGGAGTGCTTAGACAAGCTTTCCTCCCCCAACTCACAAGACTTGTATAGGGACCAAGACGTGGACTCAATTACCATGATCCAAGTACCCTCCAGCAATCCTCTACTGTTTGCTGCCAAAACTGGAAATAAACTCCTTACATATCCTTTCTGTTTTTGCAGATACCAAGGCACAGCACTATTTGATACTGGAGCAAACCAATCCCTTGTTAACAAAAAAATTGCCAACCTTATGAAATTAACAACAGTTTGGAGCAGCGTCAAGAAAGTTATCATGGCAGACAACAGAAGCACACCAGTCACTAGAGAAACAAAACCTTTCTGCGCTCAAATTGGAGACGTGCAGACTATGCTCAGTGGCCCTATCATACCAATCCCCAAGTATGATGTTATACTTAGCTTAAATTGGATGAGAAAGACCAACCCTCATATTGACTGGGATAGCGCTACCCTTACCATACAACAAGGCAAGGTGCACCACCATGTTTACCCAACCCATTCTGATACACTTATGAGAGACCGTGTGTTTGTGAAAATCACGGAAACAGAAGAGGAAACCAACCCCAGCAAAATAAATTGGAAAGGATTGTTGTATGAGGTTATCCACTTTAAAAAATATGGAAACCAGACATGAGAAAGACTAGATCCAAGACCAGCTGGTCAGTGAATTCCCTTCTATCTTCCAAGAAGCCTTACCAGGTTTACCACCCAATTGTGGCACACAACACAAAATCAACCTCAAAGGAAGTGTACCAAAGGCACAACCTATCTATTGCCTCACATCCCAAGAAGACAACACTTTGAAAACCTATCTAGATGAAGCTCTTGAAAAAGGCCTCATTAGACCCTCAAAATTGCCTTTTGGTGCTGCTCTCTTCTTTGTAGCAAAGAAAGATGGAGGCCTCTGCCTAGTCACAGAATACAGGGTGCTCAACAAGGTCACAATTAAAAACAGGTATCCCCTGCCCCTGATTGATGACCTTTTTGGCGCCCTGGGGGTCCCAAATCTTCACAAAAATTGATTTGACAGCAGGCTATCACCAAATTTGTGTGAAGCCTGAAGATATCACAAAGACTGCGTTTAGAACCAAATACAGATCATTTGAATTTATTGTTCTCAATTTCAGTATGACAAACGCCCCATCAACTTTGTGACTTTCATGAACAAGATTTTCAAAGAACACATTGGAAAAAAAGCAATTATCTACAGCCTAAACCTTAAAGCAACACTGGGAAGACGTCTGCCTGGTCCTCTGTACTCTCAAAGAAAACCAACTTATTCCCAAACCAACAAAGTGTGAATTTTTCTTGTTTAAACTCCCATTCCTTTGTCACATTATCTAAAAGGACAGAATAAAACCATACCCAGAAAAGATACATGTCATAACCAAAATGCCATCTTCTAGAAATAAAAGCAATTTCTCTACCTTCCTAGGCATGGTAGCCTACTTTAGAAGATTCATCCCTGACTGGGGTGCTCTGACAGCCCCCTGTCAGCCATTACAGGCAAAACAACAAAGTTTGTGTGGACACCAATACAAGATCAACACTTCTTCCAGTTGAAAGAAAAAATGGTTACCACCCCTATCCTCCAGTATCCAAACCGTAAAGGGATGTATGAACTAGAAACTGACAACTCTGACTGTGCCATAGGAGGAGTGCTCCGCATCCAAACCACAGAGAAAGACTTCCTCCCTGTGGCGTACAAGTCAAGAAAGTTATCTGACAATGAACAAAGGTTCCTCATCCTCAACAAGGAATTGGTAGCTATTGTACACTGCCTCCTAAAATGGCAATGCTATTTGGAAGGAGCTCAGACGTTAAAAGTGATTACTGACCACAGATCCCTAGTGTTCTTCAAAACACAAAAACACCTTTCAAGGAGACAAGCCAAATGGATGGGTCTCATACAGAGATACCCCATGCAAATCAAACACAAATCAGGCAAAGAAATGCTTACCGCAGACACCCTATCAAGGCTATGCATTGTTGAGGGTCTGGATGTACAAGTATTCTGGTTATTGCCATCACACCTAACATCCAGTCATTGCCCAATTTGGTGCCTTTCCAATATACCATTTGACATACCAGAAATGGCAAAAAATCAATATCACATGACTGTCCAGGTATCCAACAACACAAACCCATCTAGCACATGACCAGCCCCTGGGTTTAATCCAACTAATATCCCCGCCACAGCTAAATATATATAATTTTAAAGTATCATCCAATAAAATATACTTCTTCTCTTCCTACTTTTATATTCAAAGCTTCCCCAAAAGGCGCTCCTTATCAGCATTAAGCATGTTCTATGCAATAATGGGGACCCTGATTAGCCCATGTTGATCATGGGGAATCTCTAAGAAGGGTTCCCACCTGGTACCCCAACGGACATCCAAGAGAAGGTCCTTAAGAACAAGCATCTGTTTAAAAACTTGTATGGCACACTACACCAAATAATTTTAAATGGTGATACCATACCTTACGTCCCTTCAACACAAAAGATTAACACAATCCTTCAATACCACAGAGAACTGGGACACACCTGTAGCAGGAACTTGCACAAATATCTCAAGGCACACTACTGGTGGCTCAACATGCTAGATGATATCAAAGAGGTACTGGAACAATGCAAAGTCTGTGAGAATTACGCTAAACCAAGGCGCCACCCAAGTCAGTAGTACCCGTATTCATCACACAACCCTTCAAGGTATGGTCACTGGATATTGTGGGACCAATGCCTGGCAAAAAAGGCAAAAAAGTACATAATAACAGCTATAAACTATGCAACCAGATGGCCTGTGACACAAGCCACAAAGGAACAAAAAGGCAATGGTGTGAGAAGTTTTATTGGGAAAGAGATCATAGCCAAGTTTAGGAAACCTGTCCTCCTGATCACAGACAGAGGCACCAAACTTAAGACTGTTGACACCAATATCTACCTTGCTAAAAACAGAATAAGACACATAATAGCCAGTCTGTATCACCTGCAAGCAAATGGAAAAGTAGAAAAACTAAACAGCTTTCTAGTGGAAGCTCTCAGTAAGTTATATGCTAACAATCCAAAAGCCTGGGTCAACATGTTGCCAATAGCACTCATGGTATGCAGAACAAAAGTCAACTGCAACACAGGAAAAAGCCCATACAAACTTTTTTATGGGCAAAAGCCCACTCTTGTTAGTACAACTGCAGGACCACAATTACCTCTTCCAAAAAAGGTGCCAGATGACAGTAATATCAATGTGATGTGTGCTATGAAAGACCAGGAAGACATGGAACAAAAAAGGTGCCAGATGACAGTAATATCAATGTGATGTGTACTAGGAAAGACCAGGAAGACATGGAACAAAAAAGGGTCTATAGAGAGGCAATCCCACTACAACAAGAAATATTCCAAGGTGGGGACAAAATCTGGGTTGTCAACTACAATCAGCACAAGTTGAACTCAGGGTTACGTGGACCAGGCATTATCATGGAGGTCAAACCTAACAATACCTGTTGTGTTCTGAGGCGCGGCACAGACACACAACGGGGAATTCTAACCTTAGGATTGGATTTGTACTAAGTCTCAGTTAGAATGTCAGGAAAGGCTATGCAATTATCATGTGGTACTGATTGAATAACATCTAGTAGATGTGGCTAGAGAGGTGCCAAAGTACTGAGAGACACAAAGACAAAAATGTGAATAGAACTTAATTTTATTGGTGAATAGGAAAATGGAATATATATTGGTTAGCAATACCACAAAAAACTACCAGGATAGCAGGATCACTCACCACAAGCATGAGTTGGGCAAGTGAGTTGCGCAGAATCAGGAAACTGAACAATTGAATTTCCCAATTTGGAGCCAGACTCATTTTGAAGAGAAAAAGCAAAAGAGAGAGATTTGTCCTTGAAATAACCCATCAAAGGCAAAATTGTAACAGTGTAAATGGCGGCATTCACAACATTGCCCCCTTCTAAATTGGCCTTAAGGGGTAGTACTTGCAGAGAAACTTGGAATGCACTTGGGCAAACAGACAACCACTAGAGAGGAGTTTCACAGTGTACTCTGACTCTTGTTTGAATGCCACTTCCAAAGGTCCAACCCACAACATGTCTAAATTGTGAGCACATCCTCCTACTCTATGCTGATAGTAGAGAACATGATCCCTGATGTTGAACTCAGGCAAGGGAGAGTGTCCTGCATTGTCAGGAGAGAGCTCAAGCATCTTGGTTTTATATGCAGATGTATATGCTATGGCCTGTATGTCAATTATGCGGTTGACTAGATCTTTGATATGATTGTCAGGCTTCATACCTTATCAGAGGAGAGTAGGGGGCCCCCAGGAGCAACAGAGTGGTAGCCTCACGCCCATAAAGCATAGCAAAGGGAGAATACCTGGTGACACAATATTTGCTAAGGCAATAAGCTGTTGGGGACCCACTTGAGAGGGAACAAGTTCCCAATCTGGTGAGCCAAGGCCCCTACGTTAAGTCCTGCAATGACCAAACCAATGGGTACTGTGAACATAGCCAGATGACCAAAATGGCTCATGTAGACAAATCTACCCATCATAGAGCTTAAATGGCCCAACAGGTAGTATCCTACCAAGTATGTCAACAAGTAGAATGACGTGTTGGGCCTAACCAACAAAGGTTTGACTGGAGGGGTGGTGGAAGCAAACCATAGTGGAACTTCATTACCCAGTGGCCTGAAGGGTACTTGAGTCAACCATGGGCCAGTGACTCCTTCTGATGAGAATTGTCTGGGGAGTAAATGTGCCAGTCTGTAGTTAGAGTGGGATTCTCCAAGGTCAACACCACAGATAGGAAAGATGCTAGAAACCAGAACAGGAAGATGTTTCCCTGCATGGTTTCAAGAAAGGGATTCAAAGGTAAGTATAACCAAGTATAATACAAGAGAAAGTCTTTATTGTTAGAACAAGTGAAATAATAAATGTTGGACCCCTATATATCTCAGTGTTAGCTATAAAAATTTAAGAGGCTAAAGGAGTTGAAAAGGTTTTAAACCCAAGTTTCAATAAAGTAGAGGCTGAGAAGATCAATATGGACATATGCTTTCCTACCTGAGGCTTAATAAAATTAAGTGTAATAACCGAGAACAAGAGGTTCTGCCAGGCAGCCACAATTAAGCGGTGATGAAGAGGATTATCAGTGTTGAATAAGAGTGGAGCCTGGTTCAAATATAGATTGAATAGCTCACAGAGCGGCAGAGGGAATGTACACAGCCAATCAGAGGAAGAGCAGTAAGTGACGTCCTCTAATTGATTATTAGCCAGTTTGAGGCTAGGAGCAAGCAAAAAAGAAAATTCAAATGAATCAAGATCAAATAAAAAGGAAACTATGTTTAAATGTTGGATGTATACTAACAACTAGCTGGTCTTTGGGGTTCTGGGTTTGATCCCTGTCTAGCTTACAATCCAAATTGACTATGATGTTAAGAACTTTGTTGTTTTCTGTTTGTGCTGTGCTAGACTCTAACCCATTAATACAATTAATTAGGCAGGCAAATAATCTCTGAAATAAGCAAAGAGAGCAGCAGGTAAGTATAGATCCCAGTTGGCAGCATCAGAATAAATGAGTTTCCTCATGATAGAGACCAGAGTCAAATTTGCATGCTCAACTGCCCCATTGGTAGAAGAATTATAGGGGGCAGAGAAATACTGGTGAGATACCAAGGCCTCAACAACAGAGGTTACCAACTTGGAGTTGAAGTTAGTCCCATTGTCAGACAACAACACTTGAGGGCAGCCATGGCGGTAGAAAAAATCTTGCAACAGTAAAGCAGCAGTTGTCTTGGTGGTGGTGTCCTTAGTAGGGCAAGCTTTTACCCACTTGCTAAAAAAATCAGCAGCAATTAGGATAAAGCAGCAACCATATTGGGATTGGAGGAGAGGCCCTACAGCGTCAATGCTGACAGTGTGAAATGCGTGTTGAGGGGGGACTAGCTTGAACTTGTGAGAAGCAGCTCAAGGTTGCTGGAGATGGCAATTTTGGCATCTAGAAATGACGTCTGGAATCAGCAGGCAAAGGGTTTCCCAGAAATAATGTTTCCAGAGCCAGCCATAGGCCTTGACAACGCCTATATGTCCCGTCTCCTTATTAGCTTGATGCACCAACAAAAATCAAATAATAGGCTGTACATAAGGAAGGTATTGGTCTTACACTTTCTTGTAGAGCTGATTGTCACAAATGAGTGTGTCCTCAGATAGTTTGGATAGAACAATTCAGACTTCTTTGGTCTTGCTCTCCCAAGAGGAAGGATATCCAATTAGTTTATACAGTAGATCAGCTTCAGCAGGGTGTAGAGAAAGGATGGGAATTCTGGATAATCCATCAGCATTCTGATTTTGAATCCCAGGACAATGTAGAACAGTGAAGTCAACCTTGCAGATGGAGAGCCCATCTAGCTAGTTGTCCTTCTGTTTCCTTAAGCTGTTTTAACCACTTAAGCAAGGCATGGTCAGTGACCACAGTGAAATGGGTGCCATAAACATAATGACAGAACTGCTTGACTACATGCAACACAGCAAGGCACTCTTTCTCCATAACACTGTAATTCTTATGCTTATTTGGGACACAAGAAGTATAAGATGCAGGGTGATCCACATCCTCATCATTTAGTTGAGCCAAGATGGCTCCAATAGCCAGGTTGCTAGCATCAGTGTAATAGATGAATTACTTATCATAGTAATGATACATCAAGATGGGAGCTTCTTTGAGCTTTTGTTTAAGGGTCTCAAAGGCCTGTTGCTGACTAGCAGTCCATTCAAAAGGGACATTACGTAATAGTTGGACCAAAGGTTTGCTAGTATTGACAAAGTTAGGGATGAACTGTCTGTAGTAACCCATCATGACCAGAAAGACTAGTACCTCTCTTGGGTTGGTGGGTGGAAGCATTTATTCAATGGCCTCAACTTTCTTGGTCATTGGACAAATCCCATTCTGGGTCAGCTCATGGCCCAAGAATTCAAGGTGTTCCTTGAAGAAGGCACACTTTGATGGTTTCAGTTTAAGGCCAGCCTCTTGAATCTTAATGAAAACTTCTTTGAGGCAAGCCAGGTGATCTGTAAAGATAGCGCTGAATACTTTTATATCATCTAAGTATACTAGGACATGTGGCAGTTTCAAGTTGTGAAGGATGGAGTCCATGGCTTGTTGGAAGGAGGCCAGGGAATTGCAGAGTCCCTGCAGCATACAGGTAGGATCAAACAGTCCTTCAGAGGTGATAAGAGCGGCCTTTTGTCTATCCTTGAGATAGAGATCAACTTGCTAGTACCCAGATGCTAGATACATAGCAAGAAAAACTTAGAGCCTCCAAGATGTCAGAGAGCATCATTGATACGCGACAAGGAGTATGAGTCCTTTTTGGTTAAGGAGTTCAGCCGTCAATAGTCCATAACAATATGATGGCCTCCATCTTTCTTCTACAGTATAAGCAGGGGGAAGCCCATGGACTTTGAGAAGGAGCCATTAGCCCAGTGTCTAAAAATTTTTTTTGCTCTTTAGACACCTGAGCGTCCTCTACGCAACTGCAGCAATATGGTTTAGCGCAGAAGGGGGGTGCATCACCAGTATCAATCTGGTGAATAACACCTTTGACTAGATCATAATCAGTGCTATCTCTAGCAAATATATCTGAAAACTGATCAAGCAAATCAAGCACCTCCTTCTGTTGAACTAGGGATAGCTGCAGTAAATCTTGCGCAGTGAACAAGGATAGGACTTGGGACTATTCTTCAGGTAAGTTAAAATCCTGAAACATACCAAAGAGATGTAGCAATAGGACATTAGGAGCATTCAGTAACTTGCCATAGCCAACAACCTGCCCTCTAGACACATGTATGGGGAGAGAAGTTTAGTTGGCTACCAGCAATTGACCAGGGTTTTTATGAGAGACATCCAGAATTCCCAGGCAGAGGTATGGTTTGTTGCGGCCTAGCAAGGGAGGAGAGTATAACTCTAGGAACATGTGCTCAGGTAACTCATATGATATTTGGGAGTCCTGGATAGCTTGAAATCCAGGGGGAATGATTACAGAGGAGGTGGCCAGGAGAGGGATCCCCTCAGATGCAGAACAAGCCATAGGCAGACATTTCATGTTAGATGAGTGGGTACAGTGTTTTAAAGTGAAAACACCAGTGTGATATTCTAAGGCACACATCTTGAGGCGCTTCCTGGGAACTTTGACAGGCTCCTCAAAGATCAGAGGGACTTTGTACCCTAAGATAGAGAGGTAATCATCCTTTAAGTTGATTATCCCATTGTATTCTCTAAGGGAATGAGTACCAACAAAGAGATCATAGCTCTCACTATATAAGACAACAGCAGGCGCGGCTAAGAGTAGCTTGCCAAACCACATGGGAAGAGCATAATAGGCCCCTATAGCGCAAGTCATGGATAGCCCAGCTGTATCATATGACTGGTGATAGTTAAAGTCAGGGGCAAGTTTGAGCTTCATGACAAGCTTCAAGAAGACAACATTAACAGGAGATCCAGTGTCTAAGACAGCCTTGATTTTCACCTTTTGGATGGATATTTCTACATGAGTGGAAGTACCACCAAAGAGTGAAAGGACAGCCAGGATGTCCTGAGCTTTTACTAGCTCTTTGTCCCACTTTTTGATCATGCATCTAAAGCCTGGAAACTCCTTGTAGACAGTCTGGAGAGGAAGCAACACTGACACATTCTTGAATACAGCTTCAGCTACCTCAGCTGCTTCTTCAGAAGATTCTACAAGTACAGGATACCACTTAGCTTGAGTGAGGTATGGAAAAGAGACAACCTCCTTGGCTTCAGGCAGAGGCTTGGCGGTTGTTGTAGCTTTACCAGAACATAGTTTACAAGGGACCACAATGGTTTTGGGGACAGCAAGAACTGGATACCCATAGGTGTCAGGATCATCAACATCTGTGTTGTGAATACCGCTATTCACAGTATTTCAATTTCGCCTTTGGTGGGCCATTTTGAGGACAAATCTCTTGCTTTTGCTTTTGCTACTCAAAATGGGTTGATGACCAATTCAGGAAATACAATTGTATGGTTTTCTGATCCCTTCATAACTCACTTGCCCCACTAATGCGGGTGACAAGTGATCCTACCGTCCTGGTAGTGTTTTATGGTATTCTCAACCACTATATATTCCATTTTCTTATTCACCAATAAAATTTTAGTTCTATTCACATTTTTGTCTTTGTGTCTTCTGTACTTCTGCGTCTCTCTCTAGCTACAACTAGTAGAGATTATTCTTCCAGGGCTGCAAGGTAAACACATAGCCTTCCCTGTCATCCAAACGAGACTTAGTGCAAATCCAATCCTAAGGTTAGGATTTCCCGTTGTGTGTCTGTGCCGCGCCTCAGAACACAACAATATGAATCATTCATGTCAGAGTTTTCAGAGATGTTTTGAACAGCAGAAGAATGGGAGGAGCCTCAGTGTCAGCAGGCTCAGAGTTGGCTATGGAGGGGGGATTGAAGGAGACAGGGAAGATTTTCAACCAAGAGTGTCTCTGCCTCTAGGTTGACTGTTCTTTTCCCGCCTGTTCCTTAGGATAAGCTCTTTTAACCCAAGGATTGGTGAAGACTTAATAATAGTGATCTACCTGGCCACAGTTGTGGCAACCTTGATGTCTAGGAGGATTCTACAAGTTCATGGTGAGGATATGCGGGCCACATGAAGACAAACTAGAGGTAGAGGCGGCACAATTCTCCCGCACAACTGTCCCAGAAAGGATAAGGTGGATATCCTGCGGCAACTGTGGTAAGTTCAACTCCCTGGTAAGTTTGATTCCATGGTGATTGACTCCCTGGTGCTCAATACTATAGTAAAGTGAGAATTCAGCTTTTTCCCTGAATGACAACTTGAAATTGACACTTTTTTAATTAACAGATCTTGATGTACTGAAAACTTTTAATATAAAAAATTAAACCTTAAAGCTATGGATACTAAAGTGATTCTAAAAAACTTAAAAATGCAATAAAACAGTATTTTAATTAATAAAAATAAGGAGAAATAAGCAACTATTTCTCATTTTACTATGTAATTTACACTCTTCATTATAAAAATATTTATTATTACCATAAAAATTAAAATCACAATAAACCAAAAATAAACAAAAACACAAAAAATAAAGTTACGCAAAATATGAAGAAATACAAATCTTTATTTCATATAATTTTATATAAGATAACAGTGAATATCATAAGTTTTATTAGTAAATTGACAAAAATTTAGATATTTCACTTACTTTCAACTATAAATATTCATCTCAAACTTACCATGTATACATAAAATAATCACTGCTATTTAATTAAATAAAAAAATTAAAATTTAAAACTAAAACTGAATGATCAAAACTAAAAAGTAAAAATTAAAGCTAAAAAGTTAAAAGTTAAAAGTAAAAATCATATAACCAAGCAAGCAAGCAATTTTACTCTTCATCCTTCTTTCCCCTTTTCATTTACCCCTTTCAGGAGGGCAGTGGCATTAAGCTCAATCTGCTGTTTAATCTCAGAGGCCTTATACTTGTGCTTGGCCGCACCCTGGATGGCCTTGGTGAAGAGGGTGGAGCAGGTTGTAGGCTTGGTGGGGGGACGCGGTTGGCAAGATCTAGGAGCTTGGAGATTGTTTTCTCTTGCTCATGCTGCAGGAGAGAGAAGAACTTATCAAACTTTAGAAAAAGCCCAAAGTTTGGCCTTAAGATTCTTGTGATAAGCCTCTAATGCCAAAGTGGTCTTGAGCTCCCTGTTGATGGCCGCCCAGTAAACGTTCCAACTGGCCTTGGTGCAGGCCTTGCCTTGCCTCTGTGTGACAACCTTCCCAATCCACTGGGGCTCAAAGTACTCAAGGAAAGTATTAAACTCCAGGTGCTTTGCTATGTAAGGATCCTTTGAGAGCACCTTGAACACCTGCTCAGTGTGCTATGGCTTTAAAAAAAGCCAAGGCACTGAATTGTGCCAGCACAAATTTGCAGGTGTCCAAAGTGTCCCTCTGGCTCAACCTACTAAGCTTGGCGTGGGCCTGCACGTTACAAGAAACTGCTTGGAAAAAGTGGAAGTGGCATCCCTGCTGAACAGCTGTTTGAATGCATTGAACTGAGAAGGCTCAAAGTCCATGATGCACATGTGAGGCCCAAGAGCTCTTAGACTCGCCTTTTCCTCCGAGTCCAGGGTGGCCTGGTCCTTGTCAGAGGCAGGTGGGTTGGCGCAGGTGTGGGGGGATGGGATTTCAGTCCACCAGTCCCTAAAGTGTGTCCTGTATTGTAGCCAGGGACCAGCTGGAAGGGATTGTTTTCTAGTAAGGGAAAATGTACCTCATAAATATGTATAGGGGTCAAAATGGGCTTTTATTCACTCTCAGAAGGAAGATCCCCTTAGAAACCTTCTGGTATATGACCCAGGGGGTCAGGGAAAAATATAGATTTGCCAATAATTAGAGTCTTCCAACAATATCTTGGACTCCTTGTACTTGGTATTTGGCTCCTGCACCTTAGTCTTGGACTCCTGCTCCTCAAACATCAACTCCTGCATTGTAAACTTGGACTCCTGCGCCACGCCTAGGATCCAGATCCTTATCTCAATATCAAGCTCTTTAATCTTTGACTTCAGCTCTCTTTATAGCTCTAATGGCCTTGGTACTCCACTTGTATCAGTCCAACCAAGCTCTGCTGGCAATCAGAAGGCTTCCAAAAACCTCCCGGCAGAAACTCAAAAGACCGGGAAGAGACCTTGAAAAAAGACCCTATAACTTTCCAGCCAGCCACCTTATTATAATGTCCTTTTCCCAACGGTTCTGTCTTTAAAATGGCTTTATTAAGAGGCTTAAACCATTTCTGCTCACTTTTTCTTATAATAACTTAAGCTTACATACTTACTTTCTCAAAAGCTTAAAGTATTAATTCACTATTTCCTCGCTTATACTTTAAGCTTTTGGCTTCCAACCAATCATTTTTATCAGGAAACCTGCCAGAACTCAACCAATGAATTCAGAGTGCAGAAATAGACTATTTCTGAAGTTCCACCATGATCTAAGAAATCAATTTCCATTGCTTAAACAGCTCAAAGTGATAACTCTTTGCACACCAAAGCGTTAACCGGTCCATTATTCTGGCACCAGTCTTCCCTGCATTCAACCTAAACCAATTCAAAAAGTAGAATAATATTTAAACTGTTCTTTTTGGACCACTTCAACGTTTCCCCCATACATTTAAAAATAGTGTAAAATACAAGTAAAACATCCCACTTCATCTATCCTTGGCAAATCAACTTGGCAAAATCTCAGCTCATTTCTCCAGACCACCAGTTCTTCACCATCATCTTTAGGTTCTTCAGACAGCTCCTGTATCATGATCAGCTAATCCTGCATCATGATTTTCTGGTCCTTTGGCCATCCTGAATCATGATTTGCAGTCCTTCAGCTTATCCTCAACTAGCCTATCAACAAATCCTCACTAGGAACCATCTTGGTTCCACCTGCACAATGAATCATTTTGGTTCCAAACTTCAATATGAACCAACAGTTCTTCAATAAGCCTTCACTGTGATAACAGTCCCTCTCAATAGTCTTCTCTGCTGATTCTGTGAACACCTTGGTTCTTTATCTCAGTCCCTATTACCAGAACCTGTAGACCCAGGCATGGGTCTAATTGAACTGGCGTTTGACTGGGCCCTTGCAAGTGGCATTCCACTTAGGCCATCCAACCATAGATCCTCAAAGCCTATGTTGTTGTTTTTACTCACCCAGGTGATTAAGTATGAGCTTTCAGCCCCTGATTAATCAGCTCTGCTTCCCAGAGGCCTGATTACACCAAGTTCTGCAGATGCTTCCTCAAGCAAACCTCCTTGATGACACCTCCAAGCAAATCTATACCCTCTAATGCTCACTCTGGGTTCTCCCCAGAAGCTCCCATAGGGGCATAAATAAGGACACCCTACCATTCTGTTAGGTAGGATGATTGCTCACAGACCTCATGTAGGTGTATCAGGGCATGTAGAGCCCTCAGAGATATTCCCCTCCCTGGCAGTCTGTGTTACCTGCCAGGGGTCCAATACCTTTTCCACCCTAAACAGACAAAGTTCCCTGATAGCTATCTCATTATTCACCCTTTTGCAGCCACAGTTCCCTGATAGGTGAAGAACTCTAGCCCCCAGCAGCCAATATCTTCTTCTGGGTGGAGGCAACATCTGCCCCTCGTAGTCTTTACACCTACTAGCCAGGCCTTACCGTCCCTAGTAGCCATCATTCCCTACTAGGCCTCTACTTGCAACAAACAATCAAACTTTTACTTGGCCAACATTGGCCCCGCCTGCAAACCACCAAACATGTTGACCATCATAGGGGGTCTGCTTGCCATTATTGCCATTGTTGGGGGGAAGGAGGAAATGCGCTTGGCAGAGGATGGAGAACCCACGGGTGTAAATGGCCTTGGTGGCCCCAGGAATAAGAAAGAACACAAGTGGAATCACCCAGATGTCAATCTGGGCATGGATCATCCAGAGCTGCTTGAACATCTGGGGGCAGGTGGCAAAGGTACCATCAACTAGCCAGGTTGAGGACTTTTTTAACTCCAGCAGTTTCTGTTGAGTGGCATAGCAGATTATGAGGTCCTTAGTGCCAGGCCCATTGTCATGGAGGAGGAAGCACTCCACACTTGGAAGCTGCTTGAGCTTGTGGGTGAAAGTAAGCTCTGAGAGGGCGTCTGAAGCCTTGGGGGGAGGGGGATTGGCAGCAATACACTTATTGCTGATGAACTTAACAAGTTGCTCCTAGGTGGGCACCAACTTAAGATTGTTGGGCATCAGGTGTTGGAGGGCCTTGATGGCCAGATCTGAAGTGCGGAGGTTGGCATAGGTTGGGATGACTTGGACCAGGTACCACTTCAGCATACAAGTAATTAGGTGATTGAGGGGCTCACAGGCGTGCTCCCCCTTTTCAGCAGTAACCTGCTCCCAACCCTTGGTGTTTAGCCAGGCCCACAAGTCTTGTCCTCACATACAAAGTGCTTACTCTTAGTTTGTCATTTTTGGTTATTAAAGTTGAAAATGTAATTGTCAGAGACGTAGCCAGGGCTGCCCTTTACTGACATGATTGGGAAGTAACAGGGGAAGCACTTGGGAACTTTGAACTCTCTATCAATGTTGCAGATATTGTGGATGGCCCGTGGATTCCAAGCCATGTGACCAGAAACTTTGAACTTCTTGGAGCACTCCTCAGGCTCATCTTGTGGGTCAGATGAGGGAGGAGGGGAAGAGCCATTGGGAGGGGGAGGGGAAGGACTCTTCAAGGCCTGCTTGGATGCCTCTTTTTTCTTACCAAAAGAAGAGGTGGGCTCCTTGGCAGCCTTTGCCTTCTTGGTCCGGCGCTCCTTAGTGGGCTCAGAGTTAGCATCTGACTTGTAAAATGAGTGCTCAGTGAGAGTCATCACTTTTATTTGAGGATTTGGGGGTATTTAAGATGAGGGTGGAGGGGTGGAAGGAGATGAGGTGGGGGAGATGGAGTTGGAGACTTTGTCTTTGCAGGTGTTGTGAATACCGCTATTCACCATGTATCAATTTTGCCTTTGGTGGGCCATTTCAAAGACAAATCTCTCGCTTTTACTTTTGCCTCTTGAAATGAGTTGATGACTGAATCAGGAAATACAATTGTTTGGTTTCTTGATCCTGCGCAACTCACTCACCCCACTCATGCTGGTGGCAAGTGATCATACTGTCCTGGTAGTGTTTTGTGGTATTCCTAATCACTATATATTCCATTTCACATTCACCAATAAAAATTAACTTCTATTTACATTTTTGCCTGTTGTGTCTTCAGTACTTCTGCGTCTCTCTCTAGCCACAACTAGTGGAGATTATTCTTCCAGGGCCGCAAGGTAAACACATAGCCTTCCCTGTCATATAACCAAGACTTAGTACAAATCCCATCCTAAGGTTAGGATTTCCTGTTGTGTATCTGTGCCGCGCCTCAGAACACAACAAAAATGGTGCTCCTAAAGGGGCTGTAAGCCCTTGGTTATCCCTTTTGCATCCACATTTTCAGGTCCTTTGCCTCCGCCTATACAAGAGTCAACTTTACCTGAAATTACTAGCCCTCTTATTGAGGAATATATTGCCTACCAGCCTATTAACCCTACTGTACTGAACCTTGGGAATAGTCCCCGCCTAGCTGTTTACCCCATGGGTACCCCTGACTTAGAACAAGTCATGTCAGTAGCCCTTGGATTAGCCTGTGAAGGAGCCATCCCTTGTCTTCAGCTACAGTTCAGTTGGGCTGAATACTAAAAATTGATTGTGGCTCCTCAATTTTCACAGCACCTCCTCTCAGCAGCTGGCTCCGCTAAACACTTACTATTGTCCTTTGTGCAGCCCGCCTTGGCCCACCATCAAATGATGTTGGGGCTCCACATCCAAGAATTTTGTCTCTACAGGCAGCAGTTACTCATCACTGAGACCAGTTTCTGCCTACCAACAGTGGATCCATTTCCTGTTTTCCTTGGTATCTGACAATCAGCGCAACTCTGTTACCTCCCAGACCTTTTGGTTAACTCTATTGAAAAAATGCGCCAGTCCATCCTCAAATATGTGAGAGAGCGTCTACATGAGTTTCACCAGCTAGAACAACCCTGGAAAACTCAAGTAGATTCCACTTTAAATGCTTATCTCACCAGCTTCAAACAACTTGTGCAACAGCTCAATGCATTTAGCATGTATTCATTTGAGCAACTGCAGCAGATAGCAGACTTTGCTACTAACGGCCTTAATGAACTCAGTGTGGTGTTGATCAAGAGAGAGCTGCCACCACTGCCGCTATAGCCAAACTCCAGAGTCAAGTGAATGAATTAGCACTCCCAAGCCAGATGTTCTGCCCTATCCCCCTTCTGATGACTTGGCATATTGAGAGAAGAGAATATGTGATGCTATTCAAGAGCTATGTATGACTACTTGTAGTCAGGGACGTCCTTCTGAGGCTTCTCAACCTGATCCTCAGGTGCTTGAGTTGACTGCTCAAGTTGGGGAGCTACAGCAAGAACTTGCCACCCTACGTGAGATGATGGCAACTGCTGCAAGTCTAGTTGGAGTTATTGACAAAGATGGTTGCTGCCATGGCTTACCAGGAGCCCCTCAAATTCAATGTGCTAGGGAACTAATTGCCCTAGCTAAAGAGGTGGATCAATTGAAATGGGACTATACTGAACTGGATAGAGCAGTACAAGAGATGAATGACTTGATTGACTCTGTGAATGATAGGTTTGCTCCTTGCCTCTCAGTGGGGCCATCCCTTACTTCTCAACTGGCTGAGCTCTCCATAATAGTTACCACCCACAGTCAACGTTTAGATGCTACTGCACAACAGACCACTCAAGCTGTCAATACAGGTGCCTGCACTGTTGAGACCCTGACTACCCTTGAAGAGAGTGTTTATCAGCTATGGGCTAGATAACCCCCCTCAGAATATGAGGCAGAGTTTTCTCCACGTATCAATGTACTTGATAGCAACAATCATAGTCCAACTCCCAAAGCACATTTCAAGCCTACCTTTAAGCAAGTCTTTGACCCCAGAACCTCAACCATTGAAGCTTTCCTAACTATCTACAAAACTGCCATGAGACAAGCATCAGACAAAGTTAAGAAAGAACATATTCTGACCTGTTTACATCCAACTTGCCAAGAGGTGATGGTGCCTGAACTACCCACCATTGAGACGTAGGAAGATATGAAGCAGCTTCTAATTGACAAGTTTGGTTGTGACCTTAGCCTGGAAGTAAAAAAGGACGCCTTCATGCATATTGCTTTCAAGCCTAAAGAGACACTAGCTGAGTTTTCAGACAGATTCTACATGGAGGGACAGCAGCTGATAACAAGCAGACAATTGACAGCCCATGAAGCTTATATGGCTTGCTCTTAAGGTTAACCAGCTTCTGTGCCTTCACTTCAAAGCACATAAGGCTATGCTTTCCTCCATGAAGAGCATAAAGAAGCTGTTGCAGGACATGCACCTTACCCATTCTGGAGCAGTTGTTAGGGAAGGTTGAGCTACTTCTAACTCTGGTTTGTCTTCCTGTGGTCCTCACATTCTTACCATGAACTTGCAAAATTCTCCTTGGCGCCAGGTTTTCCACAACTATTATCAGATAGGTCACCATTCTCAAGTCTGCACCAACCCACAGGTTGAAGGAGCTGATCTAAAAGAGCAGGCGGGAAAAGAGAAGTCAACCTAGAGGCAGAGACGCTTTTGGTTAACAATTCTTCCAAGTCTCTTTCAATCCCTCCCTCTATATCTGACTCTGAGCAAACTGATAATGAGGCTCTTCCTATCCTTCTCTTGTTCCAAAATATCTCTGACAACTCTGACCTGGATGACTCTGATACTGACAACACCAACGCATATGGATACTCTGTCCTGGCTGTTCCTGAAACTATTAAAGTCCCCTAAAAGTTACAATCAGGAAAGACTATGACAACTACTAAGCCTTTTCCTGAAGCCAAAGAAGTTGTCTCTTTCCCTTACCTCACTCAGGCTAAGAGGTCCCCGTGCTAGTGGAGTTGTCAGAAGAAGCTGCCAAGGTTGCTGACGCTGTCTTCAAGAATGTATCTGTTTTGCTCCCTCTCAAAACTGTTTATAAGGAGTTCCCAGGATTAAGATGTATGATTGAGAAGTGGGATAAGGAACTAGCAGAGGCTCAAGATATCCTGGCTGTCCTTCCCCCCTTTGGCTGCACTACCACTCAAGTAGAGATATCTATTCAAAAATGGAAGATTAAGGCAGTTCTAGACACTGGCTTGCCAATCAATGTTGTATCCTCTAAGCTTGTGAAGAAACTCAAACTTGCCCCTGACCTTAATTATCACCAGTTGTATGGCACAGCTGGACTGTCTATGACCCGTGCCATAGGGGCTTCTCCTCTCTACCCATGTGGTTTGGCAAGCTTCTCCTAGCTGCACCAGCAGTTGTCTTGGAAAACAAGAGTTAAAATCTCTTAGTTGGCACTCAGTTCCTTAGGGAATATAATGGGATAATCAACTTGAAAGATTGTTACCTCTCTATTCTGGGATACAAAGTCCCTCTGATCTTTGAAGAGCCGGCTAAAGTTCCCAGAAAACGTCTCAAGACTTGTGCCTTGGAATATTCCACTGGGGTTTTCAACCTCAAGTATTGCACCCACTCTTCAAACATGAAATTTCCACCCATGGCTTGTCCTGCGTCTGAAGGGATTCCTCTCTTAGCCACATCTGCTGTCTCCATCCCTCCTGGCTCCCAGGTCATCCTGGACTCCCAGATATCATATGAGCTACCTGAACACACCTTCTTGGAGTTGTAATCTCCCCCTTGTTAGGACACAACAAACCTTACTTCTGTCTTGGGATAATAGATGTCTCTCATAAAGACCCTGTTCAGTTGTTGGTAGCCAACCTGACTGCAATACCAATGACCGTATCTAGGGGACAGGTTGTTGGATATGGCAAGTTGTTGGGCGCTCCTGACGTCCTGTCTCTTCATCCCTTTGGCACGTTTTAAGACTTTAACCTACCAGAAGATGAGCTGCAAGTCTTATCTCTGTTCACTGCACAATACTTTCCACAACTGTCCCCAGTTCAACAGAAAGAGGTGTTAGATTTACTAGACCAATTTTCCAATATCTTTGCTAAGGACAGTACTGATTATGGGTTAGTCAAAGGTGTTATTCATCAGATAGACACTGGCAACGCTCCCCCCTTCCGTGCTAAACCATATTGCTGCAGCCGTGTGAAAGACGCCCAGGTATCTAAAGAGCTCAAACAACTGCTAGATGCTGGGCTGCTGGAGCCTTCCCAAAGTCCTTGGGCTTTCCCACTACTCATCTTAAAGAAAAAGGACAGGGGTCATCATATTGTGATGGACTATTGCCAACTGAACTCTTTGACCAAGAAGGACTCATACCCCTTGCTGCATATTGATGATGCTCTCTGGTGTCTTGGAGGTTCTAAGTTCTTCTCCGCCATGGATCTGGCATCTGGATACTGGCAAGTTGACCTATTCCCTGTGATAGTCAGAAAGCCGCACTCATTACTTCTGAAGGGCTTTTTGAGCCTACTCGCATGCCACAGGGACTTTGCAACACCCCAGCCACCTTCCAACGGGCCATGGACTCCATCCTTTGTGACTTGAAGTTGTCATGCGTCCTATTGTACTTGGATGATATAACAGTCTTCAGCGCTACCTTCACCAATCACCTGGCTCATCTCACGGAGGTGTTTGTAAAGATTCGAGAAGCTGGCCTCAAACTAAAACCATCAAAGTGTGCCTTCTTTAAGGAACGCCTTGAATTCTTGGGCCTTGAGCTGACCCAGAAAGGGATTTGTCCAATGACCAAGAAGGTTGAAGCCATTGAAAAAATGCTTCTGCCCACCAACCTGCAAGAGGCACAAGTCTTTCTAGTGATGATGGGCTACTACAGACAGTTTATCCCTGATGTTGCCAATACTAGTGAACCTTTAGTCCAACTGTTACATAATGTTCCTTTTGAATGGACCGCCAGTCAACAACAAGCCTTTGAGACCCTTAAGCAAAAACTCAAGGAGGCGCCAATCCTTGTGTATCCCAACTATGATAAAGAGTTCATTCTATACACTGATGCTAGAAATCTTGCTATTGGAGCTATTCTGGCCCAAATAGACAACAAGGTGTAGACTATCCTGTGGCTTACACTTCCTGCTTGCTAAACAAGCATGAGAAGAATTATAGTGTTGCAGAGAAGGAATGTCTTGCCGTGCTGCATGCAGTCAAAAAGTTACGGCACTATGTGTATGGTACCCATTTTACAGTTAACAAGACCACGCTTTGCTTAAATGGTTACAACAACTTAAGGAGCCAGAAGGGCGCTTAGCTAGATGGGCCCTATGTCTACAAGGTTACGGCTTCACTGTGCTCTACTGCCCTGGGATTTAACATCAGAACACTGATGGGCTATCCAGAATGCCCATTCTTGCTTTGCATCCTGCAGAGGCTGACTGGTTGTATGAACTAATTAGATACCCTTCTTGTGAAATTGAAACAGAAGAGGTACAACTGGCTTTTTCCAAGCTATCCAAAGATACCTTCATACACAACAATTAACTCTTTAAAAAGGTACAAGATCAGTATCTGCCATATGTAAAACCCAGTCTTTGCCTCTTGTTGGTGTTGCAAGCTCATAAAAAGACTGGGCATGGAGGCATTGTTGAGACTTCTGACTGGCTACAAAAGAATTACTTATGTGAAAACTTTTGCCTGCTAATCCCAGACGTCATAGCTAGTTTCCACAACTTCCAGCTGCAAAGACCTCAAGCTGCTGCCCACAAATTCAAATTAGTTCTCCCTCAACATGCTTTTCATACTATCAGCATTGAAGCAGTAGGTCCTCTCCCCCATTCACGTTCTGGGTGTTGCTTTATCCTGATTGCTGTTGATCACTTCAGCAAGTGGGTAGAGGCTTGCCCTACAAAGGACATCACAGCTAAGACAACTTCTGTTTTCCTGTTACAAGATTTTTTCTACTGCTATGGCTGTCCTCAAGTGTTTCTTGCAGATAATGGGTTTAACTTCAATTCCAAGCTGGTAACCTCTGTTGTTGAAGCTTTGGGGTCCCACCAGTCTTTATCTGCCCCCTACAACCCTTATATCAATGGGGCAGTTGAGCGTGCAAATTCAACTCTGGTCTCCATCACAAGAAAGCTCACCTACTCTGACGCTGATAATTGGACCTATACTTGCCTGCTGCTCTCTTCCTGTATTGCCTTAGCAAGCATTGTATCACTGGGTACTCCCCCTTTTCTATGCTGTATGGGCAAGAGGCTACTACCCCATTGCTCTTGGGCCCCCCCCTGCTTTCCTCTGATAAGGCTATGAAGCCTGACAACCATATCAAAGATCTAGTCAACCGCATAATTGACATACAGGCCACATCATATACATCTGCATATAAAACCAAGATGCTTGAGCTCTCTCCCAATAATGCTGGACGCTCCCCCTTGCCTGGATGTGATGTGGCAACCATGTTTTTTACTACCAACATAGAGTAGGTGGACACGCGCATAAGCTGGACATACTGTGGATCAGCCCTCTAGAAGTGACTTTTAAGCAAGGGTCCAAGTACACTGTAAGACTCCTGTCCAGTGTCCATCCTTTTGCTTGAGTGCACGCAAAGTTTCTTTGTAAATACCACCCCCCTAAGGCCAATCTAGGGGAGGGCAATGTTGTGAATACCACTATTCACCATATATCAATTTTGCCTTTGGTGGACCATTTTGAAGACACATCTCTTTCTTTTGCTTTTGCTACTCAAAATGAGTTTATGACCAATTCAGGAAATACAATTTTGTTTGGTTTCCTGATCTCTGCACAACTCACTTACCCCACTAATGCCGGTGGCAACTGATCCTACCGTCCTGGTAGTGTTTTGTGGTATTCTCAACCACTATATATTACATTTTCTTATTCACCAATAAAATTCAAGTTCTATTCACATTTTTGTCTTTGTGTCTTCTGTACTTCTGCGTCTCTCTCTAGCCACAACTAGTAGAGATTATTCTTCCAGGGCCGCAAGGTAAACACATAGCCTTCCCTGTCATCCAACCGAGACTTAGTGCAAATCCAATCCTAAGGTTAGGATTTCCCGTTGTGTATCTGTGCCGCGCCTCAGAACACAACAGCAGGCTTCTTGACACGCTTGGGAGTGGTGGTTGGTTCCTTGGAGCCCTTGGAGGCTTTTTGCTTGGTAGGCTTATTGTTCTTGTTTGAGCTTGGCTAAAGAGAAAGTTTAGCTTTGTAAACTAAAAGTATGAAAGATATAAAACACAAAGAGGTAAAGCAAAGCACAAGATAAAATAAAAATTATGCAAATAAGTTGCATTTATCAAGAAAAAAAACAACAAAGTAAATAGAAGCAAAGTAGAAACTCAAAGTATAGATATAAAGGATTAAATATAGAAAATAAGTGAATTTATGATGAAGCATCAAAGATGTTAGGTCCAGCATAACATCTTAGTGCTAAATCAATGTAAAAGTATAGTTAAAAATCAAAAAATATAAAAAAGTTATATGGAAAGTAGCAGGAAAAGTAGTAGATTATAATTGCAAAAAATTATTGTTGTAAGTGTGCTGTTTTAGCAGAGTTACAAGGAGAAAAATATTTAGAAGATAGATAATAATCTTTATTGTGAGATAGTGACTATATAGTTCATGTGAATCAAGGATAACAGTAACATGTTTGGTGATCACACGGCTGGATGAGAGAAGGGAGTGGCTTGATCCTGATAATGAGTCAAGCGCCAAAACAAGGTATCCACCATAAAGGATCATCATCTGTTCATGTTGTTGGATTTGGTAATTTGAGTTGACTTCCTAGTCTGGCTTTGAAAGACCAGATAATTGGATTGCAGTTTACAAACCTTCTTGGTTAGAACCTTGCTGGCAGGTTGAGCCTGCAGTTTTGACACCCTCCCCTGACTGAAGATTGGCCTCCTCTGGGGGCAGGCTGTCAGGGAGGTTGTCAGGGGCCCAGGCGCCGTATTGAACTAGTTGCGGTTCTGTGGCAGGCAGGGCAATTTTTTGTTGTTTCTGTCTTGCTTTGCAGGGTTGTAGGCAATCATGGTGTAGGGTCTTGTCTTGCTTATGTTTTCCAAGCCCGTGCACAAGGTAAGTGTTATTGTCTTTTACCTTCAGAATGATTTCTGGCCCTACTTTCTTGGGTTGTAGCTTGCTCTTGTCAACATTCATGACCCAAATTTTGTCCCCAACCTCATGTCTATTGCAGATGGGGACAAAGTTTTTTTGTAGACGTTCATTCTCCTTCACTGTTTGTTTGCTGTTAGCTCTTACAACGTGAGGGTCTGAGTGTGGAGGGACTTCACTTGGAATTTCCAGTTTAGGTCCTGTAAATGCAGGAATGATATTTGGCTGTCTGCTGTATACCAGTTTAAATGGGCCTTTTCTGGTGGATCTGTTCACTTGGGTTTGACACACAAGTAGTGCAGTTGGTAGCTGCTTATGCCAGTCTTCAGGTCTCCCAGCAGTGAGTTTGGCTAAGGCTTGCACAAGGCTACCATTAAGCTGCTTTAAACGTCCATTAGGCTGTGAGTGATATGGTATTGTGGAGGTGTGTTTGACCCCATTCTTGATGAGGTATACATTGGTGTCTTTGGAGGTCAAATCTTTGCCTCCATCAGTTATCAGGAGTTCTGGCTTTCCAAACTTGTTGATTATCTCTTTGCCAATGAATTGTTGTACATCATTGCCAGTGTGTACCTTTACTGCTTGGGCTACTGGCCATCTTGTAGCAAAGTCAATGGTGGTGATGATTTATTTCTTGTCATTGTGTTTTCCTGGCATGGGGCCAACAATTTCAAGAGCCCATACTTTGAAAGGTAGTTGTGTGCAGATGGGAAGTACTGACTTTGGAGAGGTTTTGCTTTTAGCAATTTTTTGCATACCTCACATTATTCTAAAACTTTTTGAACATCACAATATAAGGTTGGCCACCAGGCCTTGTGCTTCAGGAACTCATATAGATTTTGGCTCTTGGTATGTCCAAGGTCTCTGTGATAGCGTAGGATGGTGTTGACTTGCTGATGCATGGGAATGAGGGAATGGTTGTTCTGTAGAACATCTTTCTGTATAGGGTCCCATATATGTCAGCAAATAGGTGCTCATTTTTGATGACTTTTTCCTTTGTTATGTTGGTTGTGCTGAGGGGAAACCTTTTTCCTTTGTTTGTAGTACTAAGAGAGGCCAGTCTGGGTTGAGCCCATTCTCTCTTCTTGAAGCACAGACATACAGGCGGGACAGGGCATCTGCCATGGCAAGCTTGGCCCCAGGTTTGTACTTTATGAGCATGTTAAATCTCTCCAATAGCTCCATCCAGCAGGCTTGGCAGCGCAACAGATTTGCTTGAGTTTTGAAATAGATGAGTGACTTGTGGTCATTAAATGCTGTGAATTCTTTCTGCTGTTCCAGGTAACAGCACCATTTGACTAGACAGTGCATAATAGCCAACAGTTCTTTGTTGTGGATAGGTATCAACACTTGCCATCTGTCAATTTTTGCAATTCATAAGCTATGGGCAGGAAGTCACCTTCATTATTTTTGATTCATAGTACTCCCCCAATGGATGCATCTGAGGCTTTGGTTTCAGTTGGTATTCCCTGTCACATTTGGGGTATTGCAGGATGGGAGCTGTTGTGAGTTTCTTCTTGAGGCGTCTAAAACAGAGGTCACGTTGGGGGTCTACACAAACTTGGACTTGGCGCCTGTTATGGCAGACAAGGGGGCAGTTAAGACGCCACAGTCAGGTATGAAGCGGTGTACATAGGCCACCATTCCCAAGAAGGTGCCGAGTTCTGACTTATCCTTGGGTGGTGGTATCTTGCAGATGACCTGTATCTTTTGACTGTTGGGTTTGATGCCGTCCTTTGAGACTATGTGTCCCAAGAAGGGTAGTTGCTCACAAAAGAACTGGCACTTAGAGGGCTTGGCCAAAAGTTTGTGTTGTGCCAAGGTAGCAAAGACTGCCTCAAGGTCTTTGTGGTGTTGTTCCACCAAGGGGCTGTAGACAATAATGTTGTCTAGGTACACTAGGGTGTGCTTGCCTATGTGGGGCGCAAATACGTTGTTCAAGAAGGTTACAAAGGTAGACAGGGCATTGATCATGTCAAAGTTATGCACCACACATTTTTAGGAGCTGTTTTTAGTGTGGAAGGCTGTTTTGGGGATGTTTTCCTCCTTAATGAAAATCTGGTTGTAGCCTGCTGTCAGATCAATCTTGGAGAAGACTGTGGCTCCTCCCAAGGCATTGAAGAGGTTGTCAATCAGTGGTAGTGGGTAACAATTCTTAACGGTAACTTCTTTTAGGGCTTGGTAGTCTGTGACCAGACGTAAGGTACCATCCTTCTTAGCCACAAAGAATACAGCAGCCCCAAAGGGAGACTGTGAGGGCGGATAAGTCCTTTTTCTAATGCCTCCTTGAGGTAGGCGTGTAAGGCGTTGTCTTCATTTGCGGTCAGCCTGTAGATAGGGCATGCCTTGGGTACAGCCCCCTTGAGTTGGATGGAGTGCTGAATATGCTTCTCAGGGGGCAGCCCAGGAAGCTCTTCCTTGAATATTTCTGGATGGCAGGCCACAATTTTGCGGTCCTTAGGCCTGAAGGTATCCTGGTGATCTTTGAAATGTATGATCTTGTACTGGCAGTAGTCCCAAAATTGCCTTCAAGTTTTTTTTTCTTGTCCTGAGTCTCTGTGATGCGCACAAAGACATGGTTGCGTAGGAGTTGGTCCACGGAGTCAGTGTAGATCTGGTGGTTGACACCTTCACGCTTGATGGTCAACACTGAGGTTACTCAGTCTACTTGAGGATTGCTCTTTTGCAGCCAGTCTAGTATCAGCACAATGTCAAACTTTGGGAAGTTTATGACAGGACCTTGAATGGTGGAGTGGAGGTTCTCAAGCATGACAGAGAAGGGGGCAGTTCCCTTTGTCACAACAATGTGGTGTTTGTCAGCCAGGACCACGTTTTTAATCTGCAAAGGATTAGTGGCCAGCTTGAATTTATCCACAAAGCTACTGTTGACTAAGGTTCAATCTGCGCCAAAACCAGGAGTGCTGAGACTGTTTAACTGCAAAAGCAGAAATAATATGACATCAATCTATTGGGATGTCTGACAATGGTGTACAGTACTTGGTCCTCAGAGGGCACCTGGATCATTGGGCATTGGTCCACGTCCTTGGGTTGGTACTCATTATTGGGCAAGTCAGGAGTTGCGTGGGGAGAGCTTGGCTTGATTAGTGCTCTCCCTGGGCTTTTCCCTCATCTTGATTGCCTTGTGTGGAAGTGACACAGAAATGGGTACAATTCAACTGGCCTTTATTTCCATTTCCATGTCCATTCAAACCCGTGGGTTTGTGGTTGGCGTTATTCTCATTGCCTCCAGGGGGTGGTTGAGAGGAGCGCTTGCCTGGATGGAAATCCTTGGGTCTTTCTTGCTTCCCTGTTTGTGCCTTATGAAGTGCGGTTGAGGTTTGCTCCGCTTTCTCTGCTTCACAGTGCAGGCTCTGCAGGTTGATCACCTGGTCCAGGTTCACATGCCTCATCACATGCAACTTGAGGGTGTTGTAGTACATGAGGTGTGTGGCTGGGGTTTCAAAGGCCATGTCAAATGGTGCACAAAGTTGGAGTTCCTCGTAGGCGCGGCTGAGTTCCTTCATGGTGCCTGTCTGGGTCAGGTTCTTTACTTGGCATATGATCATGAGCGCTGTATCCTTAAGCACAAATCTTGCCAGGAAGTTTTGCTTAAAGGTATCCCAGTTCTTGTTGGTGTGCTCTTTGTGCTACTTGTTGCACCAGGTGCCAGTTTCATGGGTCAGGCAAATGGAAATTTCTTCAATCCAAAACTGCTTTGGGCATTCCATCTGGGCCAGCTTGCTCTGGGCGGACTGGATCCATGTGGGAGTGTTATTGTTGTTACCCCAGCAAAATGTTCCAAGGCGGCGCTCCATAGCCTTTGAGCTACATAGGCAGGCATGGTGTTTTTGGCGGCTGGTTGCAGCATTGAGGAGGGAGCCTGAAAAAACCTTGTTCATACATGGCATTGAAGAAGGGTAGCAGGATCACTGTGTTCTGGTACAGGACTAATCCATTGGGTATGGAGGTACCAGGGGTGTACAGAGTAAGTCAGGCAGGAGACCAGACATAATTCTGTCAAGGATTTGTTGACCGCAGCGCGTGCGGGCAACAGGCAGAATTTTTCAAGATAAGGTAGGATGGAGAACCTACCTGTGCTACCAATGTCATAACTGTGCTTTTTTAGCAGAGTTACAATGGGGAAATATTTAGAAGATGGATAATACTCTTTATTGTGAGATAGTGATTATATAGTTCATGTGAATCAAGTATCAGGAACATGATTGGTGATCACATGGCTGGATGAGAGAAGGGGGTGGCTTGATCCTGATAATGAGTCAAGCGCCAAAACAAGGTATCCACCATAAAGGATCATCATCTGTTCATGTTGTTGGATTTGTAATTTGAGTTGACTTCCTAGTCTGGCTTTGAGTGACCAGATAACTGTATTGTGGGTCACAAACCTGCTTGGTTGGAACCTTGCTGGCGGGTCAAGCCTGCAGTTTTGACATTATTATGTGGAATTTTTTTATTGGGAGTTGAAATTCAAAACATAGTAAAGTTTCAAGTTTGGCACTGTCAATCAGCTGGGAAAAGCTGAATTCTCACTGTCAAGTATACTAGAGTTGAGCAGAAAAATCAAATTTACTATGTTTTTTACATATAAAACTTGCTTAAATTTAAATTGGGTTTGAAAGTTAACCCAAAAGCAAGGCAGTTTTATATGCTCAAAAATAAAAAATACAACATAAGTTAAAAAATCAAATAAGTGGTAAGGTGTTTATTAGTGATTGAGAGCATGCTGTGAGGAGGTGGGAGTGAATTATTTACCATAGTGTTGATTAAAACGTTAAGAAGCTCTCTGTACTAATCCCCAAGTTAAAGTGTCAAGTGGATGAGTGTCAAGTGGCGCTCATAATGTGTCACTTATTAATTTAGCCTTAATTCCAAGCCTTTGAATAGTTAAATCCAAAACCAATCAGGTGGCAAGTAGATAGAGTCAAACAAAGAAGGAGTTGAGTTTCTGTTTTTTTATAAATTACATATGAAATGTCTTAAATAATTGGGCTTAATTTATGTGGCACCACTTAATCCACAAACCTGGGAATGACATAATGTAAAACAAGTGGGGAATTTGGTTAATGTCTATACCACTAAATTCAGTATAGTGGTGCTTGGGAGCCTAATTGATGACTATGGACACTAATAATAAAAATATAATAGTAAATAACAAAAATTATATAAGCGCATATGTATTTTATTAATAAAAATAAAATTTTGCTTAAAAAGTTTTGAACAGTCACTTTTTGTTTTAGAGTGTTGAACACAGGTTTTTTTCATTTCTAATAGTAACTTTACTTATAAATTTCCCCTTAAATTGGTATTTTAGCTAACCAAATGTTTAAACAGAGTCAAATTCAAGTGAATTATAAACTTGGTTTTTGGTTTCAAACCCCAAAATTACTAGTAAAAATTAGCTTAAAATCAGTTAAGCCAAAAATACTAATAGATTCACTCATGCAGCACTTGACTCCCTGGTACTTGATAAAGTGTCAAGTACCAGGGAGTTGATCACCAGGGAGTCAAACTTACCACAGTTGCCTATATTGCAAAAGCATTTTTATTCTCTTTCTGAGGAAAGCATGGCCTTATGAGCCTTAAAGTGGAGACACAGAAGCTAATTAACCTTTAGGGCTTGAGCAAAAGCCATGTAAGCTTCATGTGCTGTCAGCTGTCTGATTGTTATCAGTTGCTGCCCTTCCATGTAGAATCTATATGCAAATTCAGCTAGAGTCTCCTTAGGTTTGAAAGCAATGTGCATGAAGGCGTCCTTCTTCACTTCAAAACTAAGGTTGCCACTGTCTCATCAATCAGAAGCTGTTTAATATCTTCCCAAGTCTTAATATTGGGCAGCTCTGGCACTACCACCTCTTGTCAGGTTGAGTGTAGACAGGGTAAATTTTGTTCCTTCTTAACCTCATAAAATGCCCTTCTCATGGCAGTTTCATAGATAGTTAGGAAAGCTGCAATGTTTGATGTTTTGGGGTTGAAGAATTTCTTAAAGGTAGGCTTGAAATGTGCTTCTGGAGACAGGCCACCATTGTTGCTATTGAGCACATTTATTCATGAGGAGAATCCTGCTTTAGATTTGGAGGGAGGCTTTCTGGCCCACAGCTGACAAACACTTACTTCAAGAGTAGTCAAGGTCTCAGCAGTGTGGGCACCCGTATTATTAGCTAAAGTGGTCTGATGCTCAGTAACGTCTAGGCGTTGGCCCTGTGTTGTTACTACTGTGGAAAGCTCAGACAGCTAGGAGGTCAGGGAAAGCCCCACTGAGAGGCAAGGGGCAAACCAGACATTTACTGAGTCAATTAATTCACTCATTTCTTGTACGTCCCTGTCAATTTCAAAGTGGTCCCGTTTCAAATGGTCCACCTCATTAGCTAGAGCAATCAACTCTCTAGCACATTAGATTTGAGGGGCTCTTGGCAGGCCAGGGTAGCAGCTATCTTCATCAATAACCCCAACTAGACTAGCAAAAGTTGTCACTATTTTTTGTAGGGCAGCAACTTCTTGCTGTAGCTCAGTAACTTGAGTTGTCAAAGCAAGCACTTGAGGATCTGGCTGAGGAGCCTTGGTAGGGCAATCTTGACTGCAGGTAGACGCTTGCAGCTCTCAAATGACATCCCATATTCTCTGTTCTCTATCCATTAGATTGTCAGATGGAGGAGAAGGGGGAACATCTGGCTTGGGCATAGATAATTCATTCACTTGAGTCTTGAGCTTGCAATTGCGGTGGCAGTGACAAACCTCTCTTAATTGAATTCCTCACTTAGCTGACAAAGACCTTTAGCAGCAAGGTCTACTACTTGTTGCAGTTGCTCAAAGGAGTAAGCACTGAACACATTAAGCTTCTTCACAAGACGTTTAAAATTGGTGAGATAGGCGTTCAAGGTGGAATCTACTTGAGTTTGCCAGGGTTGTTCCAACTGGTGAAACTCATGTAGACGCTCCCTGACGTATTTGGGAATGAACTAAAGCATTTGCTCAATAGAATTAACTAAGCAAGTTTGGGAGGTGATAGAGTCACACTGATTTTCTGATACCAAGTAAAACAGGGAGTGGATCCACTATTGATAGGCAGCAAACTGATCCCAGTGATGAGTGTTGACTGCTTGTAGAGACAAGATTTCTTGAATGTGGAGCCCTAAGACCATTTGATTTGGGCTAAGGCAGGCTGTACAAAGAATGCCAGTAGGTGCTCAGCAGAGCCAGCCGCTGAGAGAAAATTCTGTAGAAATTGAGGAGCCACAATCAATTTGTAGTATTCAGCCCAAATGAACTGCAACTGGAGGCAAGGAAAGGCTCCTTCATGGGCTATCCCAAGGGCTACTGCCATTACTTTTTCTAAGTCAGGGGTCCCCAAAGGGTAGGCCACCAGACGGGGACCATTCCCAAGGTTCAGCACAGTTGGGACAATAGGTGGGTCTGTGATGTCTTCCTCAATAGGAGGACTGGTGATTTCAGGTGAAGTCAGCTCTTGTATAGGAGAAGGCAAAGGACCTGAAAACGTGGTTGCAAAGGTGATAACCTAGGGGCTTGCAGCCCCTGTAGTGAGCACCATTTTTTCATGTTCTGAGGCGTGGCACAGACACACAACAGGAATCCTAACCTTAGGATTAGATTCATACTAAGTCTTGGTTAGAATGGCAGGAAAGGCTATGAAATTACCTTGTGGCCCTGATTAAATGATATCTACTAGACTTGGGTAAAGAGGCACCAAAGGTCTGGGAGACACAAAGACAAAAATGTGAATAGAGCTTAAATTTTATTGAGTATAAAATTGGGAATATATACTGTGTAGCTTTACCACAAAACATTACACGGACGGTAGGATCACTTGCCACAAGCATGAGTGGGGCAAGTGAGTTGCGCAGAATCAGGAAACCAAACAATTGTATTTCCCAGTTTGAGTACAGACTCATTGTGAGGGGCAAAAACAAAAGAGAGATATTTTTCCTTGAAATAACCCATCAATGGCAAAATCAAAACATGGTGAATGGTAGCATTCACGACACAACTGCTGAGGTATCCTTAATTCTCTGGCTCTATCCTGGGCCACATGTAGGTTCTCTAGATTCCTTTGAGAGTCTTTGTACGCCCAGGGTGTCCTGACATGGGGAAGTTGTGGTATTCCTTCAGTATCTCTAAGCGCATTGGGCCTTCTGGTACATAGGTGCGTCCATGTAGCTGCAGGGTGTTTCCATGTAGGGAGTAATCATTTTGGTAGTATTGACTGTTGATATCTTTCTTTAAGTCTTCCATGATGGAGATGCAGTGCTGGTCTACAGTCTGAGCTAGTTGGATTTCTTCTCTTCTACTGGCTAGCCCCAGGAATAGGAGCATTGGCTCAATCATGTTTGGGGACAGCAAGGATTTAGTGTTAAATTCTTCAATCTATTTGGTACTAGGGAAAAGGTCAAATCTTTGGCTTAAGGCATCTGGTATAATGTTGATCTTGCCAGGCTTGTAGCTGGTTGATAAGTTGTAGTCTTCTAGGAATAAGGCCCATCTAGCTTGGCACTAGTTTAGTTGTCACAGTTTAAAGAAATATGTCAGGTTTTATGATTAGTCATGATTCTCACTGGGTGGTTGGCGTCACACAAGTATCTTCTCCAATGTTTCAAGGACTGGATGATAGCAAGCATCTCTTTACTGTATATGGGGTAGTTCAACTCAGGCGGAGTGAACTTCCTTGAGTAGTAAGCTATAGAGTGCAGTTTAATATCATGCCCCTCTTGAAGCAACACCCCCAATGAAAAGTTGGAAGCATCTTTTTCCACAATGAAGAGCTTATTGTAAGCTGGCATTGCTAAGACAGGGGCAGAAACAAAGACATTCTTTAGCAACTCAAATGCTGACTTGGCGGTGTCATTGTTGTGAATGCCACTATTCACAATATTTTTATTTTGCCTTTGGTGGGTTATTTTGAGGACAAATCTCTTGCTTTTGCTACTTGAAATGAATTGATAACCAATTCAGGAAATACTATTGTTTGGTTTCCTGAATCCTGTGCAACTCACTTGCCCCACTAATGCTGGTTGCAAGTGATCCTACCGTCCAAGTACTGTTTTGTGGTAAAGCTACACAGTATATATTACATTTCACTTCTACCAATAAAGTTTAAGTTCTATTCACATTTTTGTATTTGTGTCTTCTGTACTTCCGCGCCTCTCTCTAGCCACGCCTAGTAGAGATTATTCATCCAGGGCTGCAAGGTAAACACATTTGCCTTCCCTGTCATCTAACCAAGACTTAGTACAAATCCAATCCTAAGGTTAGGATTTCCTGCCGTGTATCTGAGCCGCGCCTCAGAACAGGACAGTCATCCCACACAAAGGGGTTCTTCTCAGAGGCGAGGCGGGTCAAGGGCAAGCAGATCAAAGAAAAATTTTGGGATGAATTCCCAGAAAAAGTTTGCCAGGCCCAGGAAACTTCTGACCTCCTTGCAGTTCTTAGGTTCAGGCCATGATGTCACAGCCTCTATTTTATCAGGTGTCATTGCAAAACCCCCTTTCAGTACATTGTACCCCAGGAACTCTACTTCCTCTTGGAAAAACTCACATTTCTGGAGCTTAACAAAAAGTCTGTGTTCCTTGAAGCGTTGTAGGACAGCTTGAAGGTGTTCAACATGTTTCTCAGGTGTACAAATGTAAATGAGGATGTCATCTAAGTAGGCTACACAACACTGGTTCTTGAGTCCTCCCAAGACCATGTCCACCATATTTTGGAAGTGCTGGGTGTGTTGCACAACCCAAAGGGCATAACCAAGTATTCAAAGAGATCTTGCCTAGTCTTGAAGGCAGTTTTCCATTTGTTGCCAGGCCTGACCTGGATCTGGTTAAAGGCATCCCTCAAATCAACATTTGAGAAGACGTTGGCTCCTGAAAGCTGGTCTAAGAGGACTTTAGCATTGGGTATGGGGTATCTGTTTTTTATGGTGATGCTGTTTAGTTCCTGGTAGTTTACACAAGGAAGTAAGTCACCGCCCTTATTTTTAACAAACATAAAGGGGATGAACAAGGAGATTTGGAGACGCATATATATCCCTTCTTCAACATCTTGTACAGGTCTCTCTTAAAGCAACTTGTTCCTTCATGTTGCAACTGTAAGCAGGATCATGTTTAGGTTGGGTTTCTGGGAGGGGATTGATGGCATAATCAAACTGACTGTGTTTATGCAAGGCAGTGTCTTCTCAGAAGAAGAAGGCAGACTCCCAAGGCTTCAACATTTTGGGATCTCAGCTTTGCAAGATTCCTTGGCAATTTTTTAGCTCAGGAGTCTGCTGGGGTTCAAACATGGTATCTCTAAGGTTTGGCTTCCATTAATGATAGTCACCTGATGGTTCTTATAGTCTAAGTGCAGTTGGTGGTCAACCCACCATTCAAAACCTATCACTACAGGTTTGGGAAGCTTCTCCATGACGTGGAATCTGGTGGGCAGCAATCTCTTGTTTAAATTCAGGAAGACAAACTCTTCAAATTTGTGGGACAGGTCTGTTGTCTTGTTACCCAAGGTTACCAGTTGGGAATTTCCCTGGATTGGTACATCAAGTTTCTCAGCTAGGCTACATTCCATGTAGTTGAGGATTGCCCCACTGTCTAGGAGAGCTACAGTGTTCACCTCATAGCCATGATATCATAAAGTAGTGTCAATGATAGGATAAGATTGTGAGGCATTATTTATTGCTGAGATAGTTGCTTCTTGGGTTCCATTGGAGCGGCTAGTGCATTCCTAAGATAAGTGGCCACTCTGGTGGCAATAGAAGCATAGCTCACTTCTGACATGGTGTTGGTACTCTTCTGGGGTCATGTTCAAACGGGGCCTACTTTCACCAGAGGGTTGGTTGTTCTGGGGCTGTCCAGTGTGGTATCCTTGTGGTTGACTGAAGTCCATGCCTCTGGCAATAGCCAAGAGCTTGTCTTTGGGGAGGTTGCATTGGCGTTGTCTTATTAGGCTGGTGTGGTGTGGGTTCAGACTTTTTCTGAAGTTTAACCCAGATATTTTGTCAGGAATCTTGGCGGCCTCTGCCAGGAGTAGGAATTGTTGTATGTAGGTCTCCAGATTGTTGCTTCCCTGGGTCAGGTGGATAATTCCCATGTAGGCTTAGATCTTGGCCCCAGCAGGGGTGTTTGCAGAGTTTATTTTCTCTGGGATTTAGTTGTAGAAGAGTATAAGGTCCAGGTCTTTCTTTAGGCTGGTCAGGAAGGTCTCTCTGAAATCATCCTTTAGTTGAGCAGTCACAATTGTAACGTTATGAGCATTGTCTCTGAAGCTCTTGGGGTGAGAAAGGAACAGGGCATTTATCATTATCAATTATTTTCTGAATCCAGCCAAATCCATTTTCGGCAGGTCAGTAAGGTTTGTGAGGGCAGTAGTATTTTAGTTCAAGGTGGATATTGTCAAAGTCTGGACCTGGGATGGCTTGGCAACAACTCCTTCTTGGATTTTGTTTGTTTCTTGCTTCTTGGTCATATGCTGTCTTGGGTAGTAAGCTGAGGTCAAAAACAAAAGCATACAAGATGCCCCTATAATCAAAGAACAATAGGGGCTCAGTTTTACTAGTTTTTTTATGGTTGACATACTGTCACGGCCCATACCAGAGTCTGACTGGACTCCCAAAGGGGAGGCAAGTCAGGCTTAAAAGACCATGTACACAATTGGTGTGATCCTGACAATGTAATTAACAGCAGTAGCCAGAGGACGCCAACTTCTAGTATGGGGCACAACCTGATTAGCCAGTCCCAATACTGTGATATAAACAAACCCTAACTTGCTGAAGTCCTGGGCAGGAGGCACGTTAGGCAGGGGGAGTTGTAGGAATCTCCTTCATGTTAGGCAGAATGGTCACTCTAGGGTGGTCAGGAGGGAGATCCAGGTGATGAGGATGGTAGAACTCCAAGTCAAGGGTGCAAGGTGGCTTAACCAAGGTGATAGGAGCAGAACCAGGAGGAAACAGATATGCGTGATTGTATTATTTAATGGATTCACAAATAGATGCAAAAAGAATAAATATATTGGTGCAAAAATAGATGATTCCTGCAAGAAAATAATGGTTATTTGGCATAAAGTTGTTTGTTTTATGATGTCAACAGTGAGAAAGTCTTTTCCTCCTCACTACTTATACTTACTGGTGAATGTGTACCTTTTGTGCCATCAGAGATCTGGTGACATCATTTTCAGTAATACTTGTAATTGGACCAGGATTTGCGCACTTGAGCCTGGGGGATAATGGGCATTGGCTGGTATAACAGGAAACTTGGTTTTACTGCAGCATCCCAAGGTGCCACAACTATTAATAGATCCTTCAAGCAATTGAGCGCCCAATTGCGCAATCAAATCATTGCCCTCCTTATGTACCATTTCCTGATAGTAAATGTCCCCAAATTTGTTAAAAAATTTGATTCCAAGGATTGGAGGCTTTTGGGCCTCTCAAATACCAGGCCATTTTTTATTTAAAAGGGTTTTTTTCTACTAGAAGGCAGTTGGTAAAGTTTACCATGCTCTGGGTTGCTTTGTCTCTAGGAAGGCTAGCTGATTGTCCAGGGCATTCTGGGCCCTGGCAGGCATGCATGCTTAGGAGAGATGAGCCTGAACTGATGTTGAGACAGCTAAGGGCATTGGAGTTGAAAGGGATGACAGGATGCAAGGACGTCAGGAATTAGGAGGTAATGTTTTCCCAGTAGAAATATTTTTCATAGCAATCATGAGTTTTGGTTTTACCCCCATGCCCAGTTTCAATGTGGGCTTGAGGATAATAGCTATTCTCATACTGGGAAAAATTTAGGGCAGGTAGGCATTGTTGACTTTTTTGAACAGTTGCTTGTCTTAAATGATAGTGTCCTTTGATAGGGACCACAAAGCCAGGCAATATCTTCTGGTTCATTTGTCCAAGCGTCATGGTATCCTATTAACTTGTACAGGTAATCAGTGTTGGCAGGATGGATGGCCAGTATAGGAATTCTGGACAGCCCATCAGGGTTCTGATGTTGAGCACCAGGCCTGTGTACCACAGTGAAATTGTACCCTTGTAAGTGCAGGGCCCACCAAGCCAGTCAACCTTCTGGTTCTTTTAGCTGTTGCAGCCATTAAAGGGAGAAGTGATCAGTGATACAGTAAAATGGGTCCTGTAGATGTAGTGTTGGAACTGCTTTACAGAATTTAGAACTGCCAAGTATTCTTTCTTGGTGACGCTATACTTCTTCTCATGTTTTTTAAAACACATGAAGAATGTGCTACAGATCAATCCATACCATTGTTGTCTAGCTGTGTTAAGATTGCATCCACAGCAACTCTGCTAGCATCATTTTATAAGATAAACTCTATGTCATAATCAGGATAGACTAAGATGGGGCTTCTTTAAGCTTAGTTTTTAGAGCCTCAAATGATTGTTGTTGACTATCAGTCAATTTGAAGGGAACATTCTTGAGAATTTGGACAGGGGGTTCACTTAGATCTGCAAAGTCAGGGATAAATTGCAGTAGCATCCCATCATGCCAAGGAATACCTGAAAATCACGCAGATTTGTAGGAGAAGCACCTTATCAATGGCTTCCACCTTATTGTTCATGGGGTTTATCCAAGTCTGAGTGACCTCATAGCCCAAGAATTCCAGCTGTCATTTTAAAAAGGCACATTTGTACAGCTTAAGCTTCAGGCTTGAATTCTGAATCTTGAGAGAAACAGCTTTAAGGTGCTCTAAATGAACAATGAAGCTGGAACTGAACACTTTTATATTGTCAAAATACATGAGCATGCAGGAGAGCTTCAGATCTTACATAATAGAATTCATGGCTTGTTGAAGAGTAGCAGGATGTCAGGGACCCACTTGACAGGGAACAAATTCCTTATTTGGTGGGTCAAGCCCCTAAGTTAAGCCCTGTTATTACTGAGCCAATGGGTACTGTGATCACGGCAAGATGGCCTAAGTGACCCAGGTAGGTGAATCTTCCCAGCATAGAGCTGAAGCAACCAAGCATATAGTATCCTACCACATACGTTAAGAGGTAGAAGAAGGCGTAAGGTCTAACCAGAGAAGGTTTAGGAGGAGGCAGAGTGAACAAACAACCATAATGGAATTTGCGTCCCCAGTGGCCGGAGGGGTACTTAAACCATCCATGGGCTAGAGATTCCTTTTGGTGAGCATCATTGGGAGAGGAATTTTTCCAGTCAGTAGTTAGTGTTGGGTTCTCCAAGGATAACACCACAGAAAAGAAGACAGCTAGAAACCAGAACAGGAATAGAATTTCTTTCATGGCTTCAAATAAAAGATCAGAAGGTAGGTGTGGCAAATGTAGAATATATAAAGTCTTTATTGTTGGAAAAATTCCAATTCATAGCAAAGGCTCTCTTAAATCTCCTAAGAATAAGGGTGGAACATTTAAGAGGTTCAATAAAGGAAAGTGAATTTAAGCTGGAGTCTCAGTAAAATCAAGGCTGAAAAGATTATCTTTAAAATGAAATTCTTACCTGTAGCTTAATAATATAGATTATTTGTACTTTAACCCATAGGAAACAAGAGGAAGCCACAAGTTTTGCTACAATTAAGCAGTGCTTTTGAAGAACATGATCCAATATTAAGTGCTGAGCCTGCTTCAAGTATAGAGCAAGAGGCTCAGAGAGCAGCAAAGAAAGTAGACACAGCCAATCACATTCCGAGCAGTAAGTGACGTGTTTAAGAGTATTGTTAACAATTGAAGATTTGTCTTAAAGTGTAAAAACCAAAACTGAATCAATTAGAAGGTTATAAATAGGTAAAGCAAGTGAATTTTTGGATTCTATACTAACACCAGGTTTGTTTAGAGAGCTCCGGGTTTGATTCCTGTTACATCCAAATATAGGATTTAAACTGGTGTCGCAATTTGTGTTGTTGTGTTGAATCAACTTGTTGCCAATAGCAGAACTATTCATAAGATAAATGGAGTCAGGGAAGAAATCCCTGACACAGGAGCATTTTAGAGCCCTTGAGTCATTCAGGCCAGCTCATAGAAGCCTTCTGACATGATAAGAGCAGCTTTTTCACAATCTTTGGAGGATAAGTCAACCTGCTAGTACCCTGAGGCTAAATCCATGACAGAGAAGAATTTTAGGCCTCCCAATTGTCTGAGGGCATCATCAATTCTTGGCAGCAGGTATGAATCCTTTTTTAAAGGGAATTCAAGCAGCAATAATCCATCACAATGTGGTGGCCTTTATTCTTAAATATCAGCAAGGGGGAGGCCCAAGGACTCTGGAAGGGAGCAAAGAGTCCAGCATTCAGGTTTTTTATGTTTTTGGAGACCCAGGCATCCTTTAATCTACTGCAGCAATAGGGGCTAGCACAAAAAGGTGGAGTGTCTCCCTATTAATTTGGTGAATTACCCCTTTTGCTAGACTATATTCATTGGGCCCAGAGGCAAAGATGTCTTTAAACTGGTCAAGAAGCTCTAGTACATCCTTTTGTTGAATATTAGGCATCTGAGTGAAATCAGCAGCAGTAAATAGAGAGAGCATTTGGGGGTTTTCCTCTAGCAAGTTGAAGTTGCTAAATGTTCCAAAGGGGTAGAGAGAGAACACCTGTTCTGCCCCTAAGATGCACTCATGCCCCATGACCTGACCTTTTGAGAACTGCATGGGGGAAACAGTTGAATTAGCCAACAATAGTTACATAGGCTTCTTGTGAGTTTAGTCTAAGATCCCAGTACATAAGTGGGGTTCTTTGCAACTTAGGGTTTCAGGAGAGTATAACCCAAGAAGGATTTCTCAGGAATAACATAGGATATCTGGGATTCAATTATCACCTGGGAGCCAGGAGGGATAGTGACAGCAGCTGGAGAAAGTAGCAGGACACCTTCCTCAGCAGGGCAAGACGGTGAAGGGGAGCACATATTGGAGGGGTGAGTCCAGTACTTAGGCAAAAAGATGCCAGTGGGGTACTCAAGAACATATGTCTTAAGCCTTTTGCCAGAGATATGTGGAGGTTCTTCAAATATTAAGTGGACCTCATATTCTAGAAGAGACAAATATCCATCTCAAAGGTTGACAATTCCATTGTAATCTTGGAGGAATTGTGTTCCTACCAAGAGGCTGTGGCTTTTGTTCTCTAAAACAACCACAGGGGAAGCAATGTGGAGTTTTCTAATCCTTATTGGTAGAGCAGAGTAAGCGCAAGTAGCCCTGGTCTAGGCCATACCAGGAGTCCCGTAGGATTGAGTGTAGTTGAGATCAGGAGCCAGTTTGAGCTTCTTCATTAACTTAGAGAATATGACATTAATAGGGGAGCCAGTATCCAAGATAGCTTTAATCTTGAATTTCCAGATAGATACTTCTACACAGGTGGTATCTTTTTCCAAAAGGGGTAAGACTGCCAGGACATCTTGAGCAGCTTCCAGCTCTTTTTCCCACTTTATCAACATATATTTTAAGGCAGGGATTTCCTTGTAAGCAGTTTGCAAAGGCAGAGATATGGAAACATTCTGGAAGAGGGCCTCAGCTAACTTGTCTGCTTCCTCTAAGGAGTCCACTAAGACAGGAGGTCAGTGAGCTTGAGCTAGATAAGAACAAGCCACCATAGCTTTGGCTCAACTGAAAATGGACGGGTTATAGTGGTGGTTTTTCAAGAACAGAGTTTTTAGGGAGCAGACACAGTTCAGGGACAGCCAGCACAGAATAAACATAACTATCAAAGTCATCATAGTCAGAATCCTTGGTTTGGAATCACTCAAGAGATCATGAAATAGATGAGGATAGTTGGGCCATAAGAGGGAGGCAGCTCTTCATTAGAAGGGGATCAGTGGGAGACAGAGGTTGGTCAGCAGAGATCGTCTCTGCCTCTAAGCTGAACTCTCTTTTCATGACTGATACTTAGGATTGCATCCTTCTACACGCAGGTTAGTACAGGACTGCAAGTGATGCCCTATTTGGCCGCAATGGTGACAGCCCTGTTGTTTGGGCTGTACATTGGACCCAAGAGTTATGATACAGGGGTACAAGAGGAAGTTTCAGAGTGGTTGGCCTTACTTTTGCAAACCACAGTTCCACCATGAGTTAGATGCATATCCTGTAGAAGGTTCTTGATACTCTTCATGGATATAAGAGATTCCTTATGTGCTTTGAAGTGGAGACACAGGAGCTGATTCACCTTCAACACATTGGAGAATGCTGTATACACTTCCCAGAGGTCAAATGTTGACCGGTGAGGAGTTTTTGTCCTTTGAAATAGAAGTAATTAGCAAAATAAGCCAATTTTTCTTAGGTTTGAAAGCAATATTCATGAAAGCATCTTACTTAACCTCCTGACTGAGATCACCTCCAAATTTCTTGTTGAGGAGACGTTTCATGTAATCCCAGATGAACATGAATGGGAGCTTAGGGACCACAACCTCTTGGTAAGTGGGGTGTAGACAGGTACAAATGAGCTTTTTTTGAGGTTGTCAGTAGCCCTCCTCATGGCCGTCTCATAAATTTTCAGGAAAGTGGCAATGCTGGAGGTCTTGGGGCTGAAGATATGTTTGAAGGCAGGTTGGTAATTGGAGTCAATGGAGTAAGATGTAGATTGGCTGTTATTGCCCTAATTGTGAACATTTATATGAGGGTTCCCTTCAAACTCACATAGCAGCATGCTGTCTATACCACAGAAGACAAAGGCTTTCTTCTAACGTATCTAGGGTGGAGCTGTTATGACCTTCAATGTCTCTGGCTGTAGACACAACAGTTTTGATCTCATCAATTTGTATCTGTGGGACTGCCAATATACCTGCAACCCCATTGACTTGAGTGACCATGGCGGTGGCTTGAGGTACCAAAGGGGAGAACTTCTCATTCATAGTCTCTAATAGACAGGAGAGATTCCAAACCTCTTATTCTTAGGCATCCTGTCTATTGGCAATGTCATTGGTCACTGCCACCAGGTTATCCAGAGCAAGGGCACAATTTAGTGTAGCTTTTCTTACAAGCCTGAGCAGCACCCAAGATTGTTGAGAGTGGGTACCTCATCAGTTTCTTCTTTGACATCCCCATGTGCTTCAGAGGAATAGTTGTCCTGATCTGAGAGGTGTTGACGTAGGTAAGAAATCTTGCCTTGTAGGGTAGCCACCTAATCTTTCAGGATGGTGATACAAGAGTCCAGTATAGGCTCAGCAGTATGTGGATTGGAAGCATAAGCCTGATGGCAGCAGTTGCCTTGAGCTCTGTGATGGCCTCCCAAATATTAGCCTCAGATTGAGTAAGGCCTTCAGGGGGGGCATAGTTGGCTTCACAGCCACCATGGCTACCTTCTCATCAATGTAGGTTTGAACTTGGTGTAGAGTATTGCTCAACAAAGTCTTGTCCAAATTGTATTGTTGTTGCAATCTATGACTCCCAGCATTCTACACTGGACCACAACAATTATAAATGAGCATTGGTGTGTTTGCAGAATTGATTGAGTTCACCTACTAAAGCCTCAAAGTCTTGTTGATAATTTAGAAGAGTTGATTTAATATGCCCTTGTCAGATAGCATGATAGTCATCTAGTTCACACAACCACTCTCTAATGTATCTAGGGAGAGAGGAGCAAAGCGTGTTCAGCAAAGATGTCGGAAATTGCACCATAAATGCTATTTCAATATGGCCTTCAAATAGTAATAAATGCAAAGATTTGGTTGGTTTTGCTTTCAATTTTAGAAATTCTTTGCCTTCTGTAAATGGTCTGTTCCAATGTCCACCCATGCCAGATTGCCATACCAGTCCTCAACTAATCCTAGTATGACTTCACCCCTACGTGATTCCCTCTGCTACTCTGTCTACCTAATGAGTGATCATCAACCCTTGTCTACTATTTAATTAGAATCATTTCTCTAATAAAGACAAGTTTTGTCAGGAAGCCAGTCATAGGTGGAGGCATTAGCAGCTTGGGGTGAAGCGCGGCCAAGCTGGCGGGTAAGGCCCACCATAGATTGGGTGCTAACTTGATAATGTAATATACAGATCAACTGAGTAAGGACCAGGGTCCAGAGTTGGGGACCATGGAATCCACCAATCCTGTCAAAGTAATATAGAGTACTCCAAACAGTTGGGTAGAGGTTGTCTTGGCGGCAGTGGTAGGTTCTAGTGGGCAGTCTGGTCTTGGGGTTAATGGTGGAGTCATGGGAACAAAGTACACTGGTAGGTAGTTATACTTGTCTTTGAACAATAAGGGTGCTATCTCGACCTTCTTTCCTTTGCATCTGCCGTGTTCAGCTCCAGGGGACAACATCCTGGAGAACACGTGGGAAATCTCTATTACAAAAGATTTGAGGTTTGAAGCTAGCCTTGGGTTAGCCTTCAGGGCAAAATTAAGGGCACATACCTTAATTCCCTGGAAAACAAGATGTAAAAGCCCTTTTGGCAGAAAGGACAGGAAAAGCTTGAAATTTATAAAAGCCAATGCAAATGTGGATAAACTTGTCTTTATTAGGAGTAATGATTCTACTTTAAATAGTTGACAAGAGACAGTGATCACTCAATAGGAAGACAGAGTGGCTGAGGGGGTCACGCTGGGATGAGGTCATACCAGGATCAACCACAGACAGGTACAATACTCCAGAATGGGTGGATATTGAACCAGACCCATTTGCAGAAGGCAAGGAATTTCTGAACTCAAAGGCAAAACCAGTCAAATCTTTGCAACTATCAATATTCAAAGGGCAAATCAAAATAGCATTAATAGCGCAATTTACAACAGTGTCCTATGTACTCAGTACTTCTAGTCCTTGCCAAAGGGTCAACAATGAGGATGGTTTCCAAGTTGTACTCTGAATAGGCCAGGTTGGGGTATTCAGTAAAGTGCACAGGTCCAAAGCGGGCTCCCAAGGGAAGTATAATGCCTGGGGCAATTTGGAAGGTTGGGCTCAGAAGGGGGCAGTGGCCTGATAGTCTACTTGACCCAAATTAAGATAGAAGATCACTAAGAATAGATAGGGTAAGATTTGTTCAAACCAAAGGCTCATAAAACTTTATTACCAAAGATGACAATGTGGTCATCACCATACCGCCAGGGTTTTTATACCATGGGGCTTTGCTTCTTTGATTTTTGCAGGGTTCAGATTTGCAGACAAGGCACTGGCGGGGCATGGATCTTGGCTTAGAGTCTCAAGGGCAGGAGATCCAGGTAGCGCCTGCTCTGGTGAATAGAAGTAGCAATGCTTTTCTCTGCCGCCACTGTTTACTATGTCACCTGAGTAGTTCAATTGCACTACCCTCTCTGGAAAGAATGCTGGCAGTTGATGATGGTCATTGGCAGAGTTAAAAATAGGTTTTGTTTTAACCTCCTTAAGGCAAGCTGCAACCTCTGCATAGGTTTGGGTCTTTGGTGGCTCAAGGTTGGCATCAATCTGATGACTATTCAGGGAATTGTCCTTGGGAGACTGGCGGGTCTTGGAGTAACTTGATAACTTGGATATGCAATTTAGCAAGTGAGCGGGTTCTTGTCCACTTTGTGTGACTCAAGTAGTCTTTGGAAGATCAGGGTTTGATTCCAGGGCTTCCAGCGTTGATTCCAAAGCTTCAGTATTGGCTCTTGGCAGGTTGGCAGTAGGTCCTTCTTCAACCTCTGTTAGCCAGGTTACATTTCCTTTGTTGGTATGGGTCTTCATTGGCACCAGTTTGGCAGCAGACTGGCAACTATTCAGGGAATCCTCTGTAGTAGGCTGGCAGGCCGTGGAGTAATTTAATGATTCAAGCCTGTGACTCAACGGATTGGCAGGTCCTGGACTGTTCTGAAGGGTTTGATCTGCCTTCTGGGAACTGGGGCTCAACTCTTGGGTTTTTAATACAAGTATTAAAATGTCATCATGACAAGTTTATCCACATTTGTGTTGGCTTTAATATTCTTCAAGCTTTTCCTGTCCTTTCTGCTAAAAGAACCTTTATATCCCGTTTTCCAGGAAATTAAGGTACATGCCCTTAATTTTGCCCTGAAGGCTAACCCAAGGCTAGATTTGAACCTCAAATCTTTTGTAATAAAGATTTCCTGCCGTGTCCTTCTGGATGTTGTCCCCAGGAGCTGAACACAACAAAATGGTGCTCACTACAGGGGCAGCAAGCCCCTTGGTTACCCCATTACCATGTACATTCTCTGGTTTTTCCCCCTTTGTTTCTGAATTACCCAAACAACCTAAAGTTTCTAGTCCTCCTCTAGAAGAAGGTATCACTGATACCCCCTCAACTCCTATGTTAATGGTGTTGTTGCCAAGGCCTGCTTGGGATCCCTTTCAGCTTCATCCCTCAATTATGAGCAATCTTGTGCCGCTGCCTGCTCCCTCCTCCACACAGGCACTGTGGAGATGCACTCTATCCCTGGTCTCTGTCCTGGGTATGCTTCCAAAGATCTATATTCCTTCCTCTTGTATTTTGGTCTTCCCCCTGTGCTGATGGAGTCTATGGAGACTATTGGCGTGTTGGTTAACCAATTCATCCAACCTGTGTTGGTCCATCATCAGTTGGTGCTGGGGTTGCAAAAGCAGCTCTTGACTGCCTTAGCCATCAATGTTTCCAACAATCATGCACAAAATATGGCCTATCAAAAATGGTCCCATAGTCTATTTGCTTGCATTTCAGATAACCAGAGCAACTTGCTAGCTTCCCAAAAGTATTTGACCTCGTCCCTAAACTCCCTTTGCTCCTTGCTCTCTGGATATATCAAGGATTGACTATGCAAACTGGATGATTACCAAGCTTCCTGGCATGACCAGATAGAATCAACTCTTCTAAAATATTGCCAAGAATTTGAGACCCTAGTCACTTAACTCAATCAGTTTTGAGAGCATGTTAACTCCCAGCTTTAGTTGATTGGGACCCACATTAATACTTGGGGCCAACATCTATATTTACAGTATGGCTTGGAAAAGGTTGCATTTGGAAACACTCTATGTCAGGTTCAAGACTACATTGACAATAGAGTGGCTTCCATTGAAGTGACCCCGCCTGCTCCTTTGATTTGATGGCTTGTCTGCCTTTGAAGCTAGGTATGGGAAGCTATAACCAAACTTAAAACCACCACTCAAAGTCAAGCCTTTTCTTCCAAACCCTTTGCCAGTCAAACCTATGCCTGATCCTTGAATTACCTTGCCAACAGACTAAGTAGCTACTTTTCAAGGCAATATTGAGTATTTGAGACAACACCTCTCAGACCCTGATGATTTGTCCTCTGACTCCGATGGCAAAAGAGAGGCTGAGGTCACTGGTACTCCTACCTACCTTGATCATGGATGTTGCCCTAGATTACAAGGCCAACCCCATGTCAACTGTGCTCTTGCCTTGGATCATTTACCAGCTGTAACAAATGATGTTGCAGATTGGCAAGATGCTCTAGAACGCAAGGTGCAGAACCTCTCTTGTTTAAAAGAAACAATAAATAGACAAGTTACTTCTCTGGTTGCTCAAAAACTTCCTTGGCTACTTGAATCAATGGGGTTTCTGGAACATTGGTAGTGCAACAGATCAAGATATTTGAATTTGGAGCTGTTGCTGCTACCAACTGGGATATCAGCGGACAGAATAGCTCTACACTAGACACCCTAGAAGAGAGCCTTTGACTTCTCTGAGCAAGGCAACCCGCTGCTGAGTCTGAGTTTGAGGGCAATCCTCACATCAACGTTCTTAACCCAGGTGACAACAGCAAATCCACTTCCTCCTCCATTGACCCAAACTACAAGCCAACCTTTAAGCAGATATTTAACCCTAAAACCTCTACCATTGCTGCCTTTCTGACAATCTACAAAAACTGCAATACATAGGGCTACTGACAAGCTTAAGAAAGAGCATATCCTTATTTTTCTGCATCCTACATGCCAAGAAGTGGTGGTCCCCAAACTCCCATCCATTGTCACTTGGGAGGACATGAAACACCTCCTTATTGAGGAATTTGGAGGGTATCTCAGCTTGGAGGTCAAGAAAGATGCATTTATGCACATTGTCTTTCAGCCTAAGGAAACCCTGGCCAAGTTTGCTAAAGCTTCTATCTTGAAAGACAACAGTTAATCACCAGTTGTCAATTAACTCCCTAAGAAGCTTACACAGCATGTTCAAATGCTTTGAAGGTGAACCAGTCATATGCCTACACTTTAAGGCACACAAGACTTTAATCACTTCCATGAATAGTATTAGGATGCTTCTGCAAGACATGTATTTGACTCATGGGGTACTGTGGTGCATGAAAATAAAGCCAGAAACACTGGGACCACCTCCTGTACGCCACACATTATGACTCTGGGTACTAGTAGACAGGCTAAGAGACAGGGCTGTCATAACTGTGGCCAGATTGGACACCACTTGCGCACTTGCACTAATCCTCAAGTGGAAGGTTGCAATCCCAAGGAGCAGGCGGGAAAAGAGAGGTTATCTTAGAGGCAGAGACGCTCTCTGCTGACCAATCTTCCCCGTCTCCTCCTGATCCTCCTTCCAACAAGGAATCTCTGCCTTCCTCTGGCTCAACTATCCTTCACCTGTTTAATAATTTTTCCGTGATTCTGATAGTGATGAATCTGATTGTTATGGCTACTTTGTTTTAACTGTCCCGCAAACTGTGTCTGTCCCTTACAAGCTTTTCCCAGGGAAAACCACCACTACCTCCTGCGCACCTTCAGCCAAAGCCAAGGCCATAGTAGCCCGTCCTTATCTGGCCCAGGCCCATTGACCTCCGTCTTAGTATAGTCTTTTGAAGAAGCTGCCAAGCTAGCCAAAGCTCTCTTTCAGAATGTGACTGTATTGCTCCTATTGTAGACTGTGTATAAGGAAATTCCTGCCTTAAAATGCATGGTAGCTAAAAGGAGAAAGAGCTAGAAGTTGAGCAGGATGTGTTGGCTGTATTGCCCCCCTTTGGGAAAGATACAACCTGTGAGGAGGTCAATCCAAAAGGTTAAAATCAAAGCCATCTTGGACACAGGTTCTCCAGTCAACATGGTATCTTCAAAACTAATGAAGAAACTTAAGTTGGCCCCAGACCTCAACTACATGCAGTTGTATGGCACAGCTGGCATGGCACAAACACAGGCCATTGGTGCCTACTTTGCTCTACCCATGAGGTTTGGGAAACTCCTGATTGCTTCCCCCGCTGTAGTCCTTGAGAACAAAAGCTATGACCTCTTGGTTGGTACTTGATTCCTCCAAGAATATAACAGGATTGTAAACTTACAAGATAGATACCTTTTTCTCTTAGGATATGAGGTTCCTTTGTTTTTGAGGGACCTCCGCGCCTCCCAGGAAACTGTCTTAAAACTTGTGTGCTTGAGTACCCTACAGGTATCTTCTCTCTCAAGTATAGGACTCACTCCTCCAATTTGCGCACTCCTCCTCCTTCCTGCCCTGCAGAAGAAGGGGTACCTCTTCTTGCCCCAGCAGCTATCATCATTCCTCCAGACTCCCAAGTGATTATAGACTCCCAGATATCATTTGAACTACCTGAAAAATCATTCCTGGAACTCTACTCTCCTGAATCCCTAAGACGCAAAGAGCCCCAAGTATGTCCAGGAATCTTAGATTGGACTCACAAGGAGCCTGTAAAACTGTTGCTTGCTACCTGACCGCCCTACCCATGCAGGTGTCTAGGGGTCAGGTTGTAGGGCATGGCTGTATATTGGGAGAAGAACAAGTGTGTCCCTCTATCCTTTTGGAACTTTCAGAAATTTTAATTTACCTGAAGACAATCCTCAAATTCTCTCCTTGTTCACCGCTGCCAACTTCCCACAACTGTCACCCATCAACAAAAAGATGTGTTGGAACTGCTCAACCAGTTTAGCAATGTTGGAACTGTGCTGTTTTAGCAGAGTTACATGGGGAAAATTATTTAGAAGATAGATAATAATCTTTATTGTGAGATAGTGATTATATAGCTATTGTGAATCAATGAATAGAAGGAACATGATTGGTGATCACACGGCTGGATGGAATAGGGGGTGGCTTGATCCTGCTAATGAGTCAAGCGCCAAATCAAGGTATCCACCGCAAAGGATCATCATCTGTTCATGATGATGATTGGTAATTTGATTTGACTTCTTAGTCTGGCTTCAAGTGACCGGGTAATTGGATTGCGGGTCACAAACCTGCTTGGTTGGAACCTTGCTGGAGGGTCAAGCCTGCGGTTTTGACAGCAATACCTTTGCCTCTGGACCTACAGACTATGGCCTAGCCAAAGGGATCATCCATCAGATTGATACTGATGACGGCCACCTTTTTGAGCCAAGCCCTACTGCTGTAGTAGGGTAGAGGATGCCTAGGCTTCTAAGGATATTGAACAACTCTTAGACGCTGGACTCTTGGCTCCCTCTCAAAGCCCTTGGGCCTCACCCTTATTGATCCTCAAGAAAAAGGACGGAGGACATCACATTGTGATGGACTACTGCCGCCTAAACTTTCTCACAAAGAAAGATTTGTACCCCTTGCCTAGAATTGATGATGCTCTCAGACAACTGGGTGGTTCTAAGTTTTTATCTGCTATGGATTTAGCTTCTGGATACTGCAGGTTGACTTGTCACCAAAAGACCAATAAAATGGCTGCTTTAATCACCTCTGAAGGGCTCTAAGAACCTACTTAAATCACAAAGGACTCTGCAATGCCCCAGCTACGTTCAAAAAGGGCTATGGATTCCATCCTACAAGACCTAAAGCTCTCTTGTGTCCTTGTATATCTTGATAATATCACCATATTCAGCTCCACCTTTAACAACCACTTAGAACACCTCAAGGCTGTCTTCATCAAGATTTGTGAGGCTGGCCTGAAACTCAAACCCTCCAAGTGCTCTTTCTTTAAAGAGCAACTCAAATTCCTGGGTCATGAGGTCAACCAGACTGGAACCCGCCCCATGAATAATAAGGTGGAATCCATTGAAAAGATGCTACCTCCCACAAATCTCTGAGAGTTCCAAGTGTTTCTTGGTATGATTAGTTACTATCAACAGTTCATACCTTTTTTTGCTGAACTGTGTGAACCTCTTGTTCAACTGCTTTGCAACGTCCCCTTTGAGTGGACTGACAGCCAGCAACAAGAATTTGTAGCGCTAAGACCAAACTCAAGGAAGCTCCTATCTTAGTCTATCCTGATTATAATAAAGAGTTCATATTTTATACTGACACTAGTGGAGTAGCTGTGGGTGCTATTCTTGCCCAACTAGACAATGAAGGTGTAGATTGACCTGTAGCCTACTCATCAAGGGTCTTTAATAAGCACAAAAAGAACTACATTGTTACTGAGAAGGAATGTTTGGCTGTGCTACAGGCAGTGAAGCAGTTCTGGCATTACATCTATGGAACCCACTTCACGGTAGTCACTGATCACTCCTCCCTTAAATGGCTGCAGCAACTAAAGAAACTCAAAGGTTGATTAGCGTGTTGGGCTCTGCAACTACAAGGATATGATTTTACTGTGGTAAATTGTCCTGGTGTGTAACATCAGAACACTGATGGTTTTTCAAGAATGCCCATACTAGCCATCCATCCTGCAGACGCTGATTGCCTATACAAGTTAATAGAGTACCCTGAATCCTGGACCACTGAGTCAGAAGATATCCAATTGGCTCTACAGACCCTATCAAAGGACACTGTAATTTGAGATAGACAACTCTTCAATAAAGTCAACAACACCTACCTACCCTACGTTTGTCCTAGCATGAGAATAGCCATTATCCTCCTAGCTCACATTGGTACTGGACATGAAGGAATAGCAAAAACTCATGACTGGTTGTGCTAAAACTTCTACTGGGAAAACATGCACCTTCTAATCATGATATCCTCGCCTCCTGTCATTTGTGCCAGCTCCAACGCCCTTGACCTTCCCAACATCAATTCAAACTCATCCCTCCTAAACATGCCTTCCACACTGTGAGTATTGATGCTGTTGAGTCTCTCCTTTGTTCTAGATCTGGGTGTTGGTTTATCCTGGTAGTTGTAGACCATTTTAGCAAATGAATCAAAGCCAGAGCTTCAAAAGATATAACTGCCAAGACCACTGATAATTTTCTTTTAAAAGATATCTTCTACTGTCATGGGTGTCCTCAAGTCTTACTTTCTGACAATGGCATCAAGCAATGCTTGCCTCATCACATCTATTGTAGAAGCTATGAGTACTCACCAATTCTTCTCTGTGCTGTATACTCTGTCAACCAATGGAACTGTTGAACAAGCTAATTCCTCCCTGGTGTCCATAATAAGGAAACTCACCTTCTATGATGCCGCCAATTGGGACATGTTCCTCCCTGCTGCTCTCTTTACTTATTCACTCAGCAGACACCAAGCAACTGGCCAATTTCCCTTTGCCATGCTGTACAAACGTGAAGTCACAACCCCTCAATATTGAGACCCCTTTTGATTGAAGCTGATGTTTCTGCCAATCCTGAAGCCCATGTCAAAATCTAACTAATTGTATCATCAACATTCAGGCACCAGCATATTCAACGGCCTATAAGGTCAAGACTTTAGAGCTCTTGCTGTCCAATACTTCTAGAGCCCCCTTACCTGATTATCAAGTAGGCAACCTGGTTATCTACTACCAGAATTGTACAGGAGGTGGAGTCCATAAGCTAGACTCTCTCTGAGTTGTACCTTGTGAAGTCACCTTCAAGAAGGGCGTCAAGTATACCGTGAAGTTGCTGTCCTCTGGACGTCCTTTTGCCCGAGTTCATTCCAAATTCCTCTGCAAATATCAACTCCCTGTGTCCAATCTTGAGGGAGGAGATGTCGGAAATTGCCTCATTAATGCTATTTTGATATGGCCTTCAAATAGTGATATATTCAAAGATTTGGTTGGTTTTGCTTCCAACTTTAGAAATTCTTTGCCTTCCATAAATGGGTCTGTTCCAATGTCCACCCATTATGGATTGCCATACCAGCCCTCAATTGATCCTGGTATGACTTCACCCTAACATGACCCCCTCTGCCACTCTTTCTTACTAATGAGTGATCACTGTTCCTTGTCTATTATTTAAGTAGAATCATTACTCCTAATAAAGACAAGTTTATCCATATTTGTGTTGGCTTTAATATTCTTCAAGCTTTTTCTTTCCTTTTTGTCAAAAGGAACTCTTATTTATATATTCCAGGAAATTAAGGTACATGCCTTTAATTTTGTCCTGAAGGATAACCCAAGGCTATCTTGAACCTCAAATCTTTTGTTATAAAGATTTCCCATTGTGTCCTTCTGGATGTTGTTCCCAGGAGCCAAACACAACAAAAGAGGTCTGGTATTCTTGGAAGGCCAATGAATTAGGTTGATTTTCTGAGATGCAAGCAAAGAGCTGTGAGTCTATTCTTGATAGGCCATGTTATGAGCATGATTGTTGGTTACTGCAGACGTCACAGAAGACAAGAGTTGATTCTGGGATCCTAACCCTAGTTGATAATGAACCAAGGCAGACTAGATGAACTAGTTTACCAGCACACCAATGTTTTATATTGATTCCTTTAAACTAGGAGAAGGTCAAAATCCAACAGGAAGGAGTACTTGTCTTTCAAAGTGTAACCAAGACAGATACCAGGAATTGTATGCATGGCTATTGTATCAGTGTAGAGAAGAGAACAAGCGGCGGCACAGGCTTGTTCATAGTTCAAGGAGATGCTATAATAGGGGCTCACAAGGGCCCAGGCAACAACACTATTACCATAGGTGTTGTAAAATTTGACTATGGGTTACAAAAATTTACTATTATTTAGTCAGTAATCCTAACTCTTAATACTATACCTTTGGCTGGTAAAGTGATAGTCTTGTGTAAACAGAAGAATAAAATTATAAAGACAAAACTGGTATTTATTTGATAGTGATATATGTATATAGTATAAGGCAGTGAAATTACCACCAGAGGAACAGAGGCACTGGCAAAAGAACTTGCCAAAAAGAGGAGAGGCAAGAGGAATACTAAAAATGCCTGTGCATTAACTGACTGTTTTTGCATGCTTTGCCTGATGGAGGCAAGTGGCACTAATTATGTTATTCTATTACTAACCTCATAGGTGAAGCGTACTTGATGTGTAATTGATTAACGCTTTGAACACCCATTTTTAGGTGTTTAAATTTATGTTACCTTTTTTAAACCCATGTTATAATAGAGCAATTGTGCAATTGTGCAAGCATTCCATTGTTCTAAACCCTAAGTGGATGTTCCTTTGTCTAATACATTCAGGATCCAAAATCTTTCTCTTCACTGGATTAGACAACAGGGTTAAAAAGGCTTGGCGTCTCAAGGGGGCGTCTATGGTGAACAGTTACTCCAGAAGAGTTCCAAGAAGAGCCTTGAAGAAGGTACAAGTATTAATTCCCAAGAGGCTCCAGCGTACAAGGCCAGTGGAGGTGGAGAAGGCACCTGAGAAGCAAGTAGTCCTTCATGATGTGGATGGCAGCTACCTTGACTTGGGGGTTCAACTAGATCAGCTGCAGGTGCTTCAGTTGGTCTTAGTGGGAACAGACTAATTTTTTGGTACATTGTTCCTAGCCTTGAGTGAGCCCAGAGAGGTGACAGGGACTTAGCTGCAAATGGGTAATAGCATCCATTGGCGGTTCTCCATGCAGGCTGCAGAAGACTACTTGGGGGCTCAGTTGAGGGAATTGCAGTTCAATGGTCAGGTGCTCTCAGTCTTGCATCAGGGAATGGTGTCCAAAACTTTGAATTCAGTTCTTTGCGCTTGGTCAACACCTGGGGCTACAGAGGGCCAATGTAAGATCTTGCCCAGTAATGGTGCAAGGTTATAAACTAAAGCGTGCAAGCATTGGGATTCAAATTTAAAATATATAAGAATGTAGGTACTGTCTGTAAGATGATCTTTAGCAGAAACCTGCTAAAAACCTATATTGCATCACAAAATGGAGTGATATAGTGTACCAAACCTAAGCAAAGAAGATAGAATAAAGTGTTCAATAGTAAAAAATTTGTAACTAAAGGAATATCAATATTAGGATATTCTTCATCTGAAAAATTGATACATATAACCATTGAAAGATTCTTTAAGGAAAAAAAATGGATACAACAAGCCTAAGGCTTGCTTGTTTTACAAGTTCCATTTGGATTAAGGGAAAAGCTAAACTAAGAAAATGAATTTAAAAAACAAAATTCTAAAAATTACATATTTGAAGTTAAAATTATAAAAGTTGAAGGGGAAGAAATCACTTAGAATTTTGGCTTAAAGCCTACTCTTCAAAAGCTCTTTATTTATAGAAGAGAAAGCCTTTTCAGTTTGAGTATGATCAACAGGAGGAAGCAGCCAAGAGGGAGGAGCAACTGGAGAAGTTGGAGACAATCAGGTACATAAAAGGAGAAAACAAAATACCAGTTCAAGTTTGATAGGCGGAAAAGGCTGGGGAGAGCAGCAATGACGTGAAAAAGGAGTTTTGAAAGGTAAGCAAAAAAAGTAGAATTAATCTAATTTAAAGTAGAGAATATAAGCTATATGAAATGCTGGGAAGACAGTGGATGACAACCACGTCAATTCAAACACAAATCAAAGAGAAAAAAAGGTAATTAACTTAAAATACTTAAATATTAACTTATAATTCAAAATTCCAATATTAAAAAATACTGAAAGATTAAAACCAAATTTAAACATCAAATATGATAAATTTAAAGAGCCTGCCCTTTGGGGCAGGGGCATGACAGCCAACCAGTCAGTTGAAAAACCTCTGATAACTTCAAGCAACATCTTTGGTAGGACTTCCAGGAAGTGTTGAAGTTGCACACAGTGCATGGAACTTCTCATCTGGTGCCTATTGTGATGACTGGTAACCTTGTCCTCCAGGGACCAATCATTGCAAGAGTCTCTTATAGGACTGTATCTTCTTGGGGGCTGCCTTTCATGTGGGCATTGGTGTCAATTGTGTCTCTTGCTTGGTGAGGTGTTTTTTCCCAACTTGGTCATTGGCTTTGTGGATCTGTAGGCAACCAGTTGTGTTTCCTGGCTGTCATTCAGGTGGTGAACAGTTGGTATAGTATTTAAAGATTCTTGTAAATCTTCAATAAACATTTTGGTCTTTCATTATTATTCCTCATATATTGTACATCACTATCACAAACAGGACAACAATCTATGGAATTTTTCAATTAGGCTTTTGTTTTTGGTTTGTTATCCTCTTTGGGGCTTACTCTTGGTCCCAGGAGCAGCACATAATGATCTGTAATCTAGTAATTAATTGTCTAGAATGAGGCTCCTTCAGGATTTAGGAGTAGGGCCAGTCTTCTGGATAACTTGAAGTGTTCCTTGCCAAGGGGAGGCAAGTTTAGATTTTCAGAAATACTTCTATTGTTGAGGAATTATAATTAGTCTCCATAGATAAATCGGTAAATCAAGGTGTTTAACACAGCTTGTTCTAGGTTCTGAAACTTATGGTTTAATTTTACAGTGTAGGCTTCTGATTGAAAGTGGATAAGGGTTTGAACAAGCTTGTTAATGTATGCCTCTGGGGACACATCCAGACTGGGATTTACTAGGAAATAAAGTAAAGGGGAAGCCCTGGTTTCAAGCTGTAGAGAGTTGCAAGGGTGGCTTGCCAGTGGCACAATGGTACCCAATGTTATATGCAAAGGTGGCTTCAGGAAGAAAGGTATCCCATTCAGTCTCATGGTGATGACTGAGCTTCCAGAGTATCTGGACCAGGCTCCCATTAGTGCGCTCTACCATGCCATTTGTCTGTGGGTAATAAGGGGTGGATAGTGTCCCACAAATTCCCATCAGTTGGTTGGGGAGGGGGATTATATGACTGGAAAAGTTGGTACCATTGTCTGTCAGCAGAATCTGGGGGCAACCATGTTTTTATATGATATTTTCCAGGATGAACGTAGCTGTCACCAATGCAGATTGGTTGGGAATTGCCTTGGCCCCTAACCATTTAGTCAGATGATCACAGCCACAATGATAAACTTGCTATTACTTTTGGTAACTGGCAAGGGGCCTACTACGTCAATGGCCACTGTGTGGAAGGCAAACTCAGGGTGTACAAGTCTGTGTTGGAACTTGGCAACCTTAGGTCTCTTACTGTTGTATTCATGACAGATTCTATTGTCTCTACTACCTAGTGTACATTCCTTCTCAGAAGCAGTGCAATTGTAGCAAGGCTAACTTCTTCTGTATGCCACAATGGCCAGGAGTCTTGGCTGGCAGCCATCACTGATTCCATGTGTAGGGATGAGCATATGTAAGGTAGTCAGAAGTCTCTACAAAGCTTCAGGAGTTGTCCCTTGGAGACCTTGGTGTCAACATCTAACTTCTTGAGAGCCCTCTGTATCTCTACTAGCTCCTCCCCCCACAAAGAAGGATCCTCCATAAGCTTGTCATAGAGAATATCAGCCATGGGGGATACTAAGGCAACAGTAGGAATACAGGAGAGATAGTCAGCATTCTGGTGGACTGCTCCAGCTGGGTAAATAATCTTTTTGTTTTATGCATGTAGATTGATGGCCCAACGTGCCAGCTAATCTTCAGGATCCTTCAACATCTTCAGTTGTTGCAGGGAAACATGGTCTGTTACAACCGGGAAATGTACCCCATAAAGATACACTCTGAACTGTTGGTAGGAGTATATTGCAGCCAGACACTCACGTTTGGTGACAGTTTAGTTCCTCTTGTGAACATTAAGCATATGTGAGCAGTATCTAACAGGGTGTTTGAGTCCTTCATAGTTCATCTGGGAGAGGACACCTTCAATAGCAGTCAGGATAGTTTCTGTATAAACCATAAACAGCTTGGCAAAGTCAGTGTATACCAGTACTGGGGCTGCAGTCAGTGTTTCTTTAAGAGCATTGAAGGCAGATTGACATGCTGGACTCTAGAAGAATTCCTTATCAGCACAGAGGAGTTGAAAGAGGGTATTACCCAGGGAGGCAAAATTAGGGATAAATTGATGGCAGTACCCTATCATCTCCAAGAAGACTTATATGTCCCATTTGATGGCTGGACTCTACATCTTCCCAATGGCTTTCACCTTCAGTGGTACAGACTGTAGCCCATATTAGCTAATTATGAACCCCAAAAACTCCAGATGTTCCTTTAATAAGTTGCATTTGCATGGCTTGAGCTTAAGATTAGTTGCAAGTAACCATAGAAGACTTCTGTCAGGCACCCATCCACTTGGAAGTAATTTTCCAAGATGATGAATGATAGCAAAGGGATTTAGTCCAGTCACTAGAAATCCCACAGGCAGAGATACCATTTCAAGGTGGAACAGTTCTCAAAAACAGGCAATACCAACCCAACAGAGAATTGAAGCAGCCTAAAAAGAAGTATGCTCCCAAATAGCTGAGAAGGAAAGCTGAAGCCAATGGACAAAAACCTGAAGGTTGATGGGCTTCTTGTGGGACTGATAACTCTGAGGCTCTTTCTTTTGGGGAGAATTGGGTGAAAATGGGGTTGCTGTTTACCAGACTCCTGGAATCACTTGATGCCAGGATTTATCTAGATACTGAGGCAAAGAGGAGGAACCAGAATAAGCTCTGGTACCCAAAAAATACTGGCCTCAAGGACCTGTAACAAGATTATCCAGAACAGCCATTTATACCCAAGGAACTTCCAGATGGAAGTCTTGGAGAGTCTCATTGTTTGGATGAAAGGTTTAAGTCAAGTTAAAAAGCTAGTTCACTTTGGTTGAATGAAAGACTTTATTGATTAGACAAATAGTAGAATATAGCTTGCCAGCTATATATACCATGATAAGAATAGAATAGTTGGGGAAAGGATAAAAGATTTGAGGAGATTTTAAGAAGTTACAGAGATTGTGAATAATTATAACTTAAAATATGGGGATTTGAATATTTCATCCCCTAATTATGCTTCAGCACATAATTATTTAATATAAACTTAGAGAAGCCCAAAAAGAACAGAAAAAACTAGAGACTTCTCCAGCTATCCCCACAGGAACCAGGAGAAAGAGTACAAACACCAGCAACAGAACCAGGAGCCAATGGCAAGGCCAACACAGAGCCAGACTCAAGGAGCTTGTTAATGTTGTCATCCAAAACTACATTCACAAGCAAATTGATTGTTGCAACGCCTTATTAGCTGGAATCAATTTTGGAAGGTAACAATTGGCTATAGACTAATTCATCATTGATATCTTCTAGCAAAGAAGTGTATAAGCAAAAAGAAGACCCAGATTTCAATCCTGTTGCTTATATTACTGGTTCTAATAAACCAAACAGGTCCAAATTAAAAGTTAATAAGGAAAAAATAATATCCATTAACCCTTGACTCTTAGATAATCCAGTAAGACCAATAGGAAGAGCAGAGACCCCTTCAGTGCCACTGACAAAATTGTTGGCAGGAATATAGAAAAAGACATTCATGACAACTTCCTCTAAATGTTTCAAGTGATCATTAAAGGCTTGGTAGAATACATTAATGTTGTCCAGATAAACCAGGACACTGGTGAGTTTGAGGTTACCTATCACAGCATCTATAGCCCACTGGAAGGTAGCTGGGGAATTAGACAGACCTTGGGGTATCTTTTTTGGTTGGAATTGCCCTTGTTCAGTGATAATTGTACATTTCTCATGGCCAGCAGGAGGTAGATCAATCTGCCAATACCCACTGATAAGATCCATTGAACTAACAATGTTGGCACCCCTAAGCGGTCCAATGTATTATCAATGCAAGGGAGGGGGGTAGGAATCCCTCTTGTTAACAGCATATAGGCGGCGGTAGTTGATCACCACTTGGTTGCTACCATCCTTCTTTTTGAAAATCAGGAGGGGAAAGCCCAGGGGGGTTTACTGGGGACCATTAAGCCAGAACCCAATAGTTTCTTAAGCTCCTTGTTGGTTACAGCATGATTGGCTTGACTACGCTGTATATGTCTGGACAGATGGATGGACTACCTTGAGTGTCAATATGATGAGCAACATCTATAGCCTTGCCCAGATTATAATCATCTTTGGCAAACACATCCTTATGCTGATCAAAGAGATATATGGTGTGATCTTTTTGCTCTTCAGAAAGACCAGACAGAGATTCACAACTTATGATTGATAGAACCAGTGGTTGTTTGCAAGGTAGGCCCAACTCAGAGAAGTCTGCAAAGGGGGCAGTCTTCTTCAGATTATCATACTCTTCAAGCCGTGTATAAGCCAAAAATTGGTGTTTAGAGAAAACCATTGCTTGTTGATTCATGCTGGCCAAGAGTATGAGATCTTCTTTTTCAATTGTATGAGGATGCCAGGTTCAACCCAGGGTTCAAGTCTAGAGGTATAAGGGATACCAAAGATTACTCCATTAGTGCCAGCCATCAAAGCCAACAAGATTCCTGTATTATGAATTACCTGAGAACCAGGCAAAATGGTCACATTAGAGTATATATAGACTAGAATTCTTTTGGACTCCCTAACAGAGAGAGTTAACACCTTAGCTTTCTTACTCCGCAGAGTGTAAGATACAGGCATTTCTCCATCTGCATACGCCAGGTTAATGTACTTCAGACAACATAGGGGTAGATCACTAGTTCAGGCGCTGTGATAGAACATGGAGATAGAGTGACCCAGGATCTCAAATGTGTGGTCACCATGATTGATCACTGTGCCGTATTGGACCATAAAGCTAGTTCATATAAGGATGTCATAGCTATTATTTTCTAGGACAATGGCTGGGGCAGTCACCATCAGCTTGCCAAAAAAGGGAAGGGAAGAGTATGCACCCTTGGCTCTAGTAGTCTGTGGTCCAGCTGTGTAAAATTCCTCATATTAAGCCAAGTCAGGGGCTAACTTCAGCTTTTTGACCAGGAAAGAAGAGATGATATTTTCAGGGGGCCCAGAGTCAAGGATGACTTGTACATGAGTTTCATTTACTACCAGGTTGATGTAGGTACAATCCTGGTGGTCCTCATTGGTTTCCACAATCTTAGAAAGCTGGTGTACACTTAACCCTTGAATTTCTCTAGGAAGGTAGCAATGGTAGCTCCTACTTCTGGGCTAGCCTCATGCAGTGATTCTAAGGGGGCAGATAAATTCACAGTATGCAACAGTTTGGTCAAGTGCTCTGTGGTATTGTCCCCATGCAAGACTGTAATTCCAGGCTGTGTTAGTTGCTTATCATAAGGTAGGGATACAGTCTGGCAGGCAATGCAGGGTATGACTACTTAAGGGTGAAGGGTCATACAGCAAGTCTGGGTATTGACAGTGAGTACCCAGTGGAGGAGGTCCTCTTGTACTTGCCCATTATCAGAGTATCCCAATTCTGGTTAGGAGAGTGAGTAACCCAAGGGAGAATCATAAGTTGGCTCTGGTGTAGGGGTGAGACAAGTGTCAGGACAAAGGAAAGGCCTATTGGGAGGTAGAGGAATGAGAGGAGAGGATTTTGGTGAAACCAACAGAGCAGCCAAAGATTTCTCCTTGTTCTGGCTGCTTAGCAGTTTTTTGGCCCTTCCTCCTGGGATTCCTCAGACTCCATTCCAGCAGGTTAATCTTCCTTGTTGTTTTTCATGCCTACATGGTGGACCTTCTGACAGGGGTTCTTGCATTCCCAAGAGAAGTTGCCATCCATACCGCATTTAAAGCAAGTACAGGGAGAAGAGTTGGCTGGAGCAGTCCCAACCTTTTCAGAAGGCTTAGACATCTCCATAGCAACTCTTGGATTGTATTATACTTGTTGGCAGGAGCAGTTCTCAGGGAGGGGACCTCAAACTCCTCCTTGTATGTGTGAAGGAGGTGTATCAGATCTGGTACTGTACAAGTGTTGTATATGCCAGACTTCAGGGCCAGAGATAGTTCACAATTGATTCTCACTGCATTTAGCAAGGCAGAGTGTACATCTATGAAATGTACAGCATTCATCAAGGACAGAGTCTGGGCCTCTAAGTAGAATCTGGAAGTTAATTATTCCAAGGTTTCACCTGTCTTCATCTTGATGTAAGAAAAGTCCATCTTTGGCTAATGAGGGCTTCCTGGCTTTCAAGTTTCTTGATCAAATCTTGAGAAACATTGGCAAATGTCTGAATGTTTTCTGGAAGGCAAGGCAAGATAATTATCTGATTCTCAGCGTCTAAGCAGTTTATGATGGTTTAGTCCCTCATGTTGTCATCTGCGCCATACATGGAGTTCTGGTATAACTTCAGGAACATGGCCATGTTGCTCTTACAATCAAAACTTGGTCATGTTTACTGGCTTAAAGTTATTGTGGCCTTGAGGCTAAAGAACAGGCATGATCCTGACAAGAGAACAGTTAAGGTGGGAACCGGAAAGGGTGGAGGATGCAAATCTGGCTTCAGAAGCACAGCAAAATCCTCCTTATGTTGAGTCTCACACTCAGCCTCTTGGTCTTGGATGACTCCCAAGGTATCAGGGGTGACCATAGAAGCCCCCTCATCCTCCAGGATAGGCTCCAGGACTTGGACTGCATTAGAGGCCAACCAAGTTTGGTTGTCATAACTGTGATAGAGCTCAGGACTAGAAGATTGCTTGGGGCTATGCAGGGTCCTTGGGTTAATGGACAGAGCTGCAAGCTTTTCATCCATACTATTCAGTTGGCTTTGGAAGGCATCCAAGAGAAGTTGTTGTTTGTCCAGTTTGTCCTGGTAACCCTTATTCTCCTGGCGGGCAATATCCAAGTTGTCTTCCAGGGAGGTAATGTGCTTCTTCTGCATAGCAAGTTTGGCTTGCAGTAAGGTCATCACCTCTGTGTCTTTCCTAACTTGGGTCTGGGTATTGGCTCTGTCATGGGATTATTGAAGTTTGAGTCAATCCTGAAGTTCTAACAAAGTATGGTAACCATCAAATATGAAGGAAAGGTCTGTTCTCTGTTGGACCAGTTCCTCCTGCATCTTCTTTTAGTGATCAAAGAGCTCAAGGACGTCACAACCAAGAATGTGACTGGAGGGGAAATTGTCCATAGCAGTAGGCAGGGGGTTGAGTGAGGGGATGGTAGCAAGACAACGGGCCATGACTTCTACCTGATGAACCAGGCTTTGAACTATTTGCCAGCCTCAAGCACATGGTTTGTCATCACACTAATCTAGTTGGCATCTAAACCCTATTGGGTGAGGGTCTTGACCATAAGCACTGGAAACAGCTTGGCTATTTCTCTCTCAATGGTGTCTACCAGTGAAGCAGGTTGAGTTGGGCGCTTGTGACTTTGGCAAGGTATTTATTTATGGTGGTAAAGGTGCTACCCAACTTGGAGTAGAGGACCTGGAGAAACTTTTGCTAGTTAGACACCAGTATCCCCTGGCTGTGTACCAGGCTTTGGATGTGACCCAAATGCATTTGTTTATGACATACAACAGGGTGGGTAAACTGTTGCAAGTATTTCTTGATATTCTCAACAGTGCAAAGATCTTGGCAGAGTTGGTCAGGGGTGACTTGGGAGAGATTATGAAAGAGGACCAAGGAGGTTTTGACAGAGGGCTGATAGATGGTCAGGTGCTTAGAACAAGCACCATTTCCAGCAGCACCAGAATCCATGGCATGGATGGCATTACAGATGGCATCCTCAGAAGGAGAGGAGTTGGTGTCTATCTCCATAGGTGCCAGGGCTTGTAACATCAGGGGTTATTGGAACACCATGGACTGAGGCCACTGATGTTCAGGCATGAACTGGCTGAGGGTGGGCAGGCCATAAGGAGCACCTGCTCTCTCTCCAGTGTGGGTGTTGGCAGCGTTAAAGGCTTGCAACTGATAGAGTAGAAGACCTGGAGCAGGAGATTTAGCCAGAGGCTTTCCTCTCTCCTCATAGAAAGAACTTTGGGGGTGGTGCTATTGGTGGTGAAAGACATGAGTGCCAATGTTTTAAAATATGGCTATTATTTGTATTGAGTATATACTTCTTAGAAGTATAATAAAAAATATAAAGGGGAAAATTAAGAAGAGAATGATATTTTATTAGATATGGGTTTAGAGTATTATATAGTATCATGAGAAACCGCATATTGTTCATGTATGTCATGGCAGTCATGGGGCTTGTCCAAGTAGTGTCCCTCTTAGGACTCAAAAATTTTATCCCTGTAATATATGGGGAAATGATAAGAGTTCAATAACTTTATTATTAGTTGGTAATCACTTTGTTACAAAAGTAACAATTTTGATGCCCTGGGCAGGAGTAATCAAAGATGTTGTGACAGTTGCAATAATTTACAATTAGCTAGTCAGTAATCCTAACTCTTAATACTATCCTTTAGCTGGTATAGTGACAATTTTGGGTAGACAGAAAAATAAAAGTATAAAGAAAAAACTAGTATTTATTTGATAGTGATATACTTATATAGTATAAGGCGGTGGAATTACTACCAGAGGGAAGGAGTCACTGGCAAAAGGACTTGTCAAAATGTCAGGATTGACAATTCTCCTCTCTGGAACCCAGAAAGCCTAAGAGCAGAAATCAAACCCTGACCCTGGATCCCCCCAGGCCGCCGGGCCTATGGATTGTGGGACCGCCCGCCCGCATTTTTTTGGGATTAAGCCCCTGCAAGCTGATGCTAAAAATGATGGCCCATGCAGTGAAACAGGCCAAGCGGATGAAATATTGCACCAAGTGGAATAACAATCACAGTACCTAATGAAAATACAAAGCAACAACTATTAGCTTCATGAGTTTGAAGTCTACACTAGCAACCAATCAGGAGCCAACCCCAGAAAGAGGCACAGGCCTGCAACCTGGCCCCATGACCACAACGCTAGAGGAAGATAATCAGGTAGCCAAATTGAGATTCTTGACCAATGAAAGAAATCCCAGGCCAAGTGCCATTTTGCTGCCTTTAGACCCAAGTACACAATTCCCTAAGCCCTGCCTTTCCCAATACCCTGATGAACCTCCCATGGTGAATGTTAAGTTTGGAGGTGGGGTGCTATATAGACCAAAAGACCCTGCGCTCCAAACTTATCATCATTTTTGAATAAAGTTTATGTTAATTTGGCTCATAAAGCTATTGCCTTATTTTTTATTTGTTGTCTACCAATTCAGTTCAAGATCTCCTGGCCCGCCTGCCCCACTGCCTGCTGTTTTTCATCCTCCTGGTGTACTCTTTGGACCCGTCCACTTTACCAACTACCCTCTGAAGTCTGAATACAAGGAATACAACCCAGAAAAGATACTTGAACTCAATCCCCTGGCCCACATACAATCTGCTATTAGATACAACTGACAAGGCCTGTGGATATTTTCATTACCCAAGATATTCAGAGGAAAATTCAATTATCTCCCTGCTTACAACCTGTCCATGGAGCCACCTGTGACACCAAAACCCATGCCTGCCTCTGCTCCTTATACTGAAATGGTAAATTGCACAAGCAACTGCTCAATTGAGCAACCAGAGCAGCCAATGAGCTGCTTGCGGGCTCTGGCTGATGGGCTGTGTCACCTTGGCAGGCTGCAGCCAAACCCATCGATTATGAAGAAGCAGCCAATGTGCACCCATCCTAGGCTCCAATACATCAGGTTTCTAAAAAAATTGTCAATGTCATTGAAGATACTGTCACCAGACCTCTGGTGGCACAAAAAGCATGAGTTATTCCCCAGTAAGTATGAAAGTAGCGGAGAGGAAAGTGCCTACTTCACTGCTGACATCATCATAATACGCGTCTCTATGCCCAGGGCCCATTGTTTGACGTTAGATGAGTGCTTATTTTTCTCGCCTGATATAATTATTC
>QTSX02005225.1:0-108846 GCA_014839935.2 Entomophthora muscae | reverse complement strand
ACTGCATCAAGAAGTGGCGCTGTTACATGGAAGGTGCTACATTCCCACCCCACGTTCTGACAGACCACAAGTCACTCCAGTACTTCAACAAGCAGTCCCACTTAGCACGCCGCCAAGCAGGATGGGTCAAGCGTCTATCCCTGTAGGGTTCCTGTCCACCAGTCCCCAAGTGTGTCCTGGATTGTAGCCAGGGACCGGCTAGAAGGGGTTGTCATTCTCTGGTAAGGGGAAATGTATCTCAGAAATATGTATAGGGGTTGAAATGGGCTTTTATTCACTCTCAGATGGAAGATCCCCTTAGAAACCTTCTGGTATATGGCCCAGGGGGTCAAGGAAACAATATGGATTTGCCAATACTTGGAGTCCTCCAACAATATCTTGGACTCCTTGTACTTGGTCTTGGACTTCTGCACCTTAGTCTTGGACGTCTGCTCCTTAGACTTGGACTCCTGCTCCTTAAACTTGGACTTCAGCACCTTAAACTTGGACTCCAGTGCTGCGCTTAGTATCCAGCTTTCTATTCTTGGGCTCTTGCTCCGTTATCTTGGGTTTTATAGTACAACCAAGCTCCTGCTGGTGATCAAAAGGCTTCAAAAACCTCTTGGCAGAAACTCAGAAGACCTAGGAAAGACCTACAAAAGCCTTCCAAAAGACCTTGAAAAGACCTCTCAAAAACCCGGTAATTTTCCAGCCAGACCCCTTCTTATAGTGTCCTTTTTCCAATGTTCCCGCCTTCAAAATGGCTTTCTTCATAAGCTTAAACCATTGCCACTCACTTTTTTCTATAATAACTTAAGCTTACATACTTACTTTCTCAAAAGCTTAAAGTATTAATTCATTATTTCCTTGCTTATACTTTAAGCTTTTGGCTTCCAACCAATCATTTTCATCAGGAAACCTTCCAGAACTCAACCAATGAATGCAGAGCACATAAATAGACTATTCCTGAAGTCAAACTGGGATCCAACTATGAAAATAATTTCCACAGCTAAAACCACTCAAAATGACAACTCTTCACACACCAAAGTGTTAACCAGACCATTATTCCAGCACCAGTCTTCCCTGCATCCAACCTGAACCAATTTAAATAGTAGAATACTATTTAAATTGTTCTTTCTGGATCTCTTCAACGTTTTCCCCATATTTACAAATATAGTAAAACCCAAGGAAAATATCCCACCAAAACAACTTTGTATCCCGTTATCATAGCAACATACCTTTGTCTATCCTAGGAACTTAATAAATAAATATCTTACCCACACTTCTATCCACATTTCTTCTTGATTTTAATACTAAACCAAGGCAAAAAATTCCACATCTTCCCACTTTGGCAAATCAATCCGGCAAAATCTTAGCTCATTTCTCTGGACCATCAGTTCTTCACCATCATCTTCAGATCTTTCAGTCAGCTCATATTCCAGCTCTTCAGCTTAACCAGCAATCAGTCCATTAACTTCATTAGTCTTCTGGCTACTCCTGCAACACAATCTTCTGGTACTTTGGCCAACCTGCATCATGATCAGCTAGTCCTGTATCATAATCTTCTGGTCCTTCAGCTTATTCTCAACTAGTTCCTCAACAAATCCTCACTAGGAACCTTCTTTGTTCCTTCTACACACTGAACCATACTGGTTCATTCAATTCAATATTAATTAACAGTCCATCAACTAGCCTTCACTGTGATCAACTAGTCCCTCTTGCTAGTTTTCTCTGTTAATTATGTGAACCACCTTGGTTCTTTATCTCATCCCCTATTACCAGAACTTGTAGACCCAGGCATGAGTCTACATTGAACTGACATTTGACTGGGCCCTTGCAAGTGGCAATCCACTTAGGCCATTCAACCATAGATCAATGTCTATGTGTTGTCTTTACTCACCCAGGTGATTAATTCCGAGCTTTCAGTTGCAGAGTAATCAGCTCTACTTCCCAGAGGCCTGATCACACCAAGTTCTGCAGCTTGCTTCTCCAAGCAAGCCGCCTTGGTGACACCTCTGAGCAAGTCTATACCCTCCAATGCTCACCTTAGAGTTCCCCAAAGCTCTCATAGGGGCATAAACAAGGACACACTACCAGTCCTTTAGGTAGGGTGCTTTCTCACAGACCTCCTGTAAGAGTATTAGGGTACATAGAGCCCTCAAAGCTCTTCCACTCCCTGGCAGCCCGCGTTACATGTCAGGGGTCCAAAACCTACTCCCCCCAGACAGACAAGGCTCCCTGCTTGTTATCTCAGTCTTCACCCTTCTGCAGCCACAGTTTTCTGCAAGGTGAAGCACTATAGCCCAAAGCATCCAATTTCTTTTGCTGGGTGGAGGCAACATCTGCCCCTGGTAGTACTATGTTACCTACCAGGCAGGCCTTACTTACCCTAGTAGACCATGTTACTTACTAGGCTCACCTTACTTACCCTAGTAGACCATGTTACCTACTAGGTTCACCCTACTTACCCCTAGCAGCCCTCTGTTACCTACTAGGCTCACCTTCAACAAATAACCCTTCTTTTGCTAGGCCATCATTAGCCCTGCCTGCAAAACCACCAAACATGTGGATCATCACAATCCCCTTACCAGTTGCGCATCAAGTAAAAGCCCAGGAAGGAACTTGTCACAGCTGATGCTCTTTCACAACTCTATGTAGTGTCCATCACTGGGGACAATGGTTTGGATCTAGATTGGCCCATGCTTTACCTCCACCCTGAGGCAACTCGCTACAAAGGCCTTAACTTGGTAACCATCTCCAAATTTATGGACAACAAGAGTTAGTTCACCACCAATGCTGGTAACGTCTGCTGTTGGGCAGAGACAGGTGAAAAGATGCCCTAAATCCCTACCATGCAATAAGGAGATATCATCCTGCATTATCACTGAACCTTAGGCCATATCAGAGGGCGCAACCTCTTTGAGCTCATGGAGAGTAAGGTTTGGTGGACCTGTATGAGCCAGGACGTCCTGGATCTCCTCAAAGCTTGTGTGCTGTGCAAAAACAACACATCCAAACCTGCACCCCCAAGTCTGTCCTGCCCATCAAGGCCATGGAATCCTTTGAGCAGTGGGCCCTTGACATTGTGGGGCCATTCCCCAAAGACAGACTGGGAAAGAAATACATTATCACTGCCATCAACTACTTCACTTGCTGGCCAGTGGCCTGGGCAACAACCAACCACCTAGGGCCCTTCAAGATAGCTGCTGTCTATGACAATCATACCTATCAACTTGAAGACGCCCAAGGAAATACCAAGAAGCTTTACCATGATTGCTTGTGCCCCTGCTGCGCCATCCCCACACAAAGGCTGTTTGTGCAGACCTTCCCAGACCTTCCACAGACTCTGGTCTTAGTGTCTGACAACAAGCAGGGGGCAAGGGGGGATGTTGCAACCGAGCTTCCAGACTTGCCTGCTAACATATCTTACAATACACAGGGGGTGCTTGATGAGCCGCCCCTTGACGTATCTAAAAACATGAACTAATCTGATGGCAATATCAAATGGCGGGTACTTCATCCTAATTAGGAGCGCTACCAATTTGACTTGCTGATCCCTATACAATTTATTCCTCAGCTTTGAACCTTATATGGAACTTCCACTATGCCACCCTCTTGTGGCTTTCCCCATATGGTATATTAATCACAATATTCTACAATAAACAATACCTTATTCTTATTATTATGTCCTTTCTATTGGAATGTTGTCTTCCCCAATTCCAAATACTGAATCCTCATTGGTTCAGTTGCAACAGCATGTGCACTAATTAATCTGGTTGGCAGGGTGTTTTGTCATTGTACACCATTGCCAATGTGGCAAGTTGTTGATGGACTGGTGCTAACCCAGCAGTCTTAGTATAATGTGTTCTAAGACAAACTTAGTAGTGGTGCCTGCCCCCAGTTCTCTTACTGCTTTAGTCTCTACCTAGTTGTCAAGTGATTGATGACAACTATGATATATTTTATGCATTAGTTGCTAACAGGTAACAGTCCAACCACGTTGATAAATATGGTGTGCCAGGAAAAGTTAGGGCATGCCAACTGATAGATTAGTACCTTCTTTGATGATCTTTCCCTTGGAATTCCTTACAACAACTGAGTGTCTCATGTACGCCAAATGCCATTGCTTCCCAGAAATATGCTGTTTTAAGCTAGTTCAGTGTCTTGCAGAAAGCCCCATGACTTACTGCTTTGTGGGTGCATACAATAAATTCAGTCTGGTCCGAGGGTTGGGGCATTACTCTTATTCCTTTGGTTGTATTCTTAAAGATTCTACCAACTTGATCTCAGTGCTCTCTAGGAGATCTCTTAGGATCCTCTGGACCTCTGTTGGTTTGTCCTCAAATTAGCCATTCAACATTTTTTTGTATAGGAGATCTTAGATGTCTGCTAAATGGGCTACTTTGGGGAAATGCAATAGACCATCTGCATTCTGATGTTTGGCTCCTGCTTGATGAGAGATCTCAAAGTCATATGCTTTTAGTTTAAGTGTCCATTATGTCAAGTGTCCTTCTGGTTTTTTAGCCAATTTAGTGATGCATGGTCTGTGATTACTTTGAAGTGTACCCTGTGTAGGTATACTCAAAATTGCTTGTAGGCATATATCACTTCCAAGTATTTGTACTCCATCACTGTGTAATTGCGCTCATGGATAGTGAGAGTACAGCTACAATAGGCAATATGATGCTCTTTGACTTCAGCATCAATCTGTTATAGTACACCACCAATTGCAGTCAAGGAAGCGTCTGTGTGTACAATGAATTCTTGGATGAAGTCAGGGTATCAAGGAATGGGTTGGTTTATGAGGCTAAGGCAGAGTACGTTAAACGCCTTCTGGAATGTAGGTGTCCATTCAAACTGAATGTCACTCTTCAATAGATGTAAAAGGCATCCTCTTTCTTATAGAAGTCCTTCACAAAGAGTTGGTAGTACCTAATAATGCCAAAAAATACTTGCATATCATGTTTGTTATCTGGGAACTTCATCTTCTCTATGGCCTCAATTTTGGCAGGCTGCAGGCAGAGTCCTTGCGCATCCACTACAAACCCTAGGTAGTTAAGTTGGTCTTTATAGAAATCAAATTTTCATGGTTTGATCATCAGGTTTGCTGCCAAAAGACGGGAAAATACCTCTTCTGGGTGATTCAAGTGTTCAGTGAAAGTTCAAGAGAACAAATTAATGTCATACAAGTAGACAAGTACACAGCTAAACTTGAGATTGTGGAGCATGTCATCCATAGCCTGTTGAAATGTGGCTGGCACATTGCATAGCCCTTGGGGCATACATGTGGGCTGGTATAGCCCTTGACTGGTAATGATGGTGCACTTCTCTTGCTTCTCAGGTGAAAGTTTGATCTGTCAGTAAAATGAGATAGGGTTCATAGCAGAGAAGAATTTGGCGCTGCCCAGGCGGTCAAGGGCATCATTGATGTGTAGAAGCAGGTATGAATTCTTCTTTGTGATGTTGTTCAATTTCTATTAGTCAATCACCATGCCTTTGGTTCCATCCTTACTTTTTACTATCAGCACTATAGACAACCAAGGGCTCTTGGAGGGTACCAACAACCCTAGCTGTACTAGTCTCTCAATCTCTTCACCAATGGTGGCATCAGCTGCCTGCAAACACCTGATAGAGCGGAGGCAGATTGTAAAGTTACGCCTCCTCCTTGGGCCTCTACTTCAATCCTCACCAAATTCTTGGGGATTTCTGTCAGATTAAGCCTGTAAATTTATCCAAATATTTACTGAAAAAAACCCAAGAAAGGTCCTCACACTATTATTTGCTGAATTAGTTTGAAGATGCCCCCACCTAACCCACCCAAGAGACACCTCTGGTTAAATATCATGTGCAAGAGTGGCCGGGAGCAGTGGTAATTGCATCCAAGACAGATTCCTCAATTTTAGTTGAGTCAGTTTAATATTTGATTTTATCCATTTTAATTTGTCCATATTTGCCTGCCTCAAGAAATGCATCCATATTCCCTCATATCATTGGTTGATTATTTTTGACATTCAACTTCCCACCCAAATTTCATCTCTCCCTTTAAATGAATGCAAGGGTTGTAAAAGACGCTTCTGCACCATTCTCTAACCTGATTAAGCTTGAAATTTGTTGGTGGTTCTGGCCTTCTGGTTTTGCCTGTTGCTTTTGGTGTTCAGTTGATTCCTTCTCCCCTTTGGCCTCCCAGGAATTGTTGGCAGCAACCTTTTGGTTGTTGCTGAAACTGCAATTTTATTGTGGTTGAGAGCTTGGTTTTATTTCCTCTTAACCTGCACACCAATTCTCACACAGATGGGCTGTTCATCTCCTGTGTCAATGTAATGGAGAGTATTCTTGACACATCCCAAATTGAGTTATCCTCTGCAAATATGGATTGATATTTCTCAAATAGGGCCATTGCTGTATCCTGGGGTAAGTGCCTAAAGTCAAAGTGTGGAGATCAAAATCTCCAAATTGATAGATTTTTTGATCTCCACACTTTTTTTCAATAAAAATTTTCCCCAAAAAATTTAATATTTTTCTTAAATTTGACTTTTTTAAAAATGTTTTTATTAGTAGCTAAAATCAAAAACCCAAGTTCAAATTGCCAAATTACTGCAATTTAAAACACACCTTAATTTAATTTGGCTTTTAAAATAGAATTTATTTAACCCTTTGAATAGAGGGGCCAAAATCAAAAGTGCAAAAATTGAAGTGCAAAAAAATTTTCAATTTAATATTTGACACATCAAAATTAAAAAAATTTAAATTTTAAATTTTTTTCTATACTGTAAATTCAGAACCTGAACATAAAATGCGGGATTGTCAAATCCTTGGTCCAAATTTCAAATCACTTTTGCGGGCAACTCAGCTGAGTGAGAATTAAAATATTTAATAAAATCAACCATTTAATTTGACTTTTTTTGATTTATTTAAATTGGCAAATTTCAAATCTCTTGAGCAGATAACTAAATTAATAAAAGACAAAAATCAGCAAACAAATGCGGGATACATGAATTAGAAATGCAGGATTCTTATGTACAATTTGAGATTTCCTGTATGTCAAACAAATCATAGACATCATGTAAAAATTAATGAGTCTGAAATTATGGGATTGTCAAATTCAAGAACTAAGTTTCAAATCATAATTACAAGGAATTTGAAATAAATATAATTTATGGGTATCTCAAAAAGGATGCCAAAGGATCTAGAGTGGATTGGTGCTGATTCTTTTAGGAATCACAAGCATTCCTAAAAATCACTCTGTTCCAGTTTAGGACGGTTAAAATTTAGATCATAATATTCACCAACTTACCATTAATAACAATAAAATTGCAAAAAATATATACTCCTCTTTTTGAGCTTAAAATTTTAATAAAAATTTATTATGTCTTCTTTCAATAACAATCAAGTCAACAAGCTGTTCCCTGGCCTTGAAAAAATCATGCAGGGCTATGCTGGGCCTCTTAACAGTGAAGCCTCTGTCTATGGCCACTCCCAACTTGCAGGCCCCTCCGCAAGCACCACCCAGGAGTGTGTTCTTTCTCCCGCATCCTCAAACATGGCCCTGTTTGCCCATCACACAAAGGCAGCCGCCAACCCAAACCATGTATCAACAATGGCATCTGGAACCAGCCATTTGAGCCATGAGGTCACCCAGGGAAGCCCAAATCAAGAAATAGCCAATCAGATGGTAGTGTCTGGTTCTCAAGACAGACACACCCTGCCTCCAGCCAATCATCTTGCAAGGCACAGAAGAAAATTAATCACTCAGGAGACTGTTCTTAAAATGGTTGAAAAGCGAGGGATGTTTATGTCTCTTGGGGAAATTGCGGCCGCAATGGGTTTTGCAAAGTCCACTGTGGCTGCAACCCTGCGAGCCCACGTCAACTGTGGCCCCCTACCAAGAAGACCTCAACTGGTGCCTGTACTTTGACCAAAGGTGATACAGCCCATTCTCTTATGATGGCCATTATGGTGCATGACACACAGATGTCATTGGTCCAGGTATGTCTCCAGCCGGGACTCCACGGCATCTTCACCGACAAAAGAACAGTGAATTTGTGGATGCACAGAGTTGTGATTACTGCCAGAATCCTATCCAATCAGGTTCTTGATGGCCCCAGTTTGGTGAATACCAACCCATACAATTCAACCATCATTAATTTTATTAAAGGGAGGGCAATGAGGGCCAGTAGTGACATCATCTTCCAATCATACACTAAGATTTCTGCAAGTATCCAAGACTATGGAGAGAAGAGTATCCAGTCTGATGTGTACAAGCGCAGCCCAATCTTGTATTATTTTGTTGGGGTTTTATTGGCAGTTTCTCCATTGGGCGTCAATTATTACTTGGCAATATCAAACACCGCAGATGGGTATGCCTACCAGACAGAGCTCAAGGCCATGCTGGAGGAGTGGGCCACACAGCAAAAAGTGTACACAGTTGTAATGAGTGCTGAGATGGAGCAGCGGGAATGGGCAGCCCAAGAAATCAGGGCTGCGGGGCATAATTGTTGGTCCTACCCTATCAACCACGCCAACATGCATCTTGCAGATATATGTTTCTATATTTTTTGTTCTGCTCTCAGGCGCTTAAAGTCTGCCACTTACAACAAACTATGCACCCAAATTGATAAGGGTTATGAGCTTTTCCCTTTCGTGTCCGTCCAGGACTTATTTGACCTCATCATCTTCTATGCAAGTGATAGTGATAAGTCCAGAAAGGACTCTCTCCTTCCCCCTTGCCCATCCATCCGTTTTGTCAAGCCCAAATATGTGATGGAAGAAGAATCCAAGCAAATGAAGCAAACCGCTCTTGCTGTCCCTTCCCAGTCAACAAACCCTGCCTCCCCAACCCCCCATCAAGCCACCTGCCTTCCAACCCTGACTCCCAAGCCACTATCGATCCCCCCCACTATCTCTGATGCTGCCCTTTTCACAGGCGCAGATGAAGGCAATGTTCATTCTGCCCATTCTCTCCCCTTCCCATCCTTTAATCATTAAAATAAATCTTTTCTTTGTGACAACTTATTAAAATTGTTCTCTCTCTTTCCATTCATAATTAATAATATTTTCTTTTTACATTATCAACATTTCCAATAATTGATACAATGTTGTACGTTTTACAAATAGCTTAAAATTATTAGCATACATATTTTTCATCATCATTAATAAATTAAAGACAATAAATGTAAATATTGCATGTAATATAGCAATTAGACGTCAACTCTTTATATTTAGAAATTATGTGCATAACTCAATGCATTTTGATTAATAAAATCCATTGTAAACTTGGCCATATACATTGTAATTTAATGAAATGGACTGTGTTTATATTAGAGAGCCATTAATGAGTAGTACCAATATTGATACACAGTGCATTTTACAGCCTGTATATTTACCTATTGGTAATGATTCTGTAGACTTTTCAATTTGATTTTGCGAGGTAATAATAATGTAATGGGTTAATAAGTTAATTTTTATTACCATTAATTGGCTGATTTTCTTTGCAGTGGCAATTGTGCATTTTCTGATATTTACGCACTAGTATCTAATTGGTTGGTTTCACATCCAGTTGCACAGGCAGTAGGAAATCAAGCTGCCACCCTGAGACCTGATGTGGTTGGGGTGGCGGCTTGATTTCCTATTGCCTGTGCAACTGGATGTGAAACCAACCAATTGGATACTAGTGTGTAAATATCAGAAAATGCACAATTGCCACAGCAAAGGAAATCAGCCAATTAATGACAATAAACATTAAATTTTTACCCATTACATTATTATTATCTCACAAAATTCAACTGAAAAGTTTACAGAATTATTACCAATAGGTAAATATACAGGCTTTCAAATGCACTATGTATCAATATTTGTACTAAGCGTTAATGGCTCTCTAATATAAACACATTCCATTTCATTAAATTACAATGGATATGGCCAAGTTTACAATGGATTTTATTAATCAAAATGCATTGAGTTATGCACATAATTTCTAAATATAAAGAGTTGACGTCTAATTGCTATATTACATGCAATATTTACATTTATTGTCTTTAATTTATTAATGATGATGAAAAATATGTATGCGTAGAAGGTAGTACTATAAAAAACAGTTTTTTGATGCAATATAAACACAATGTCAAATATTTACACACTTATCAATGAATTAGAGTTGGCCCTCCAAAAGGTTGTTGAGCTTGAATGCAACATCAGGGAAATTGTGGTAAATCAACTGGGAAATGAGGGAAGAGCCTTGGTCCAGCAAAAGGAAATTGAAAAAAATAGCCTGGGAACAATAGTTAATGAAGAACACAAGGAAATAATTTTAAATCTTCAAAAGGAAATACTCAAGCAGTTAGATTTCAAAATTGAAAGTTACAACTCATAGGAATTTGTAAAAACCAATAGAAAGAATACTCAAAAAATCAAACTAATTGAAGGAAATGAAATTTCAAAAGAAATCAACACAAATGAAGAGGAAACCAACCAAATGGAAATAGATGAAAACAAAACACAAGCAAGAAGCAGGAGCCCTTCAAGAAATACAGAAATTTTATCAAATAAAAACCAAGAAGAAACACAAGTTGCAAGAAAGATAAGGAAAATTAAGCCTAGAAAAATTAGTGAAGAGCAGCCAACACTCATTAAATTTGCTGAGGTGGCGCCTGTGGCTGAGGGGGCCACAGGGGAAACAATTAGTAAGTCTTTTTATGTTTTATTTATATTTATTTTAGTCATCACCAGGAATGGGGACAAGGTTGCAGAAGTGGCAGCTTTTACGCCAAGTTGGTTCTACAGGGGTTATCAGTCCATGGTAGCCCCTGTAAAACAAATAAAAACCAAATAAATAAAATAATTCAACAGAATATGAATAATTTTTCAAGTATTGAAGCTAAAGATAGGGGATATTTACCACCCGCAGGCTGCTTGCTGTGGTTAAGGGAAGCATACAAAATAGGATCAAATATCAACTTTAAAGAGAGGAATGGAATTTGCGGGGATGTTAGGATAAACTTTGATGAATATATCTATGAAAGCATTCAACAATTCCCATTTGCAAACATCAACAAATATAAAAAAACCTAGTTGAAAAATGACTTTCAAATAGTAACTGAATATTTAAAAACTAAAAATTTTAATGAAGTATTCAAGGCATTGTCAAAAAAAAGTTGGGAATGCAGTCCTGTGAACACATTTAAACCTTTATTAATTTTGTTTGCCAAGGCATGGGGGCTGATACAAGTTGGGCGCCCCCCAGAACCCTCTTCAAATTCAATCAAACATCCTATATCAATAGGTTAGTTCAAGTCTTCAAAAATTTGTGCATGTTCTTGGAAAAATATCCATTGCAAAGAATTCACGTCCCAGTATACCTGGGAATCCTCCTACGCTGAATATTAAAAACCAATGTCAAAAAGTTGGAAGATGTACCTATACAAATCAATATATGCCGTGTAGCCCTTGACCGCCAGAAGATACCACAGGGATACAGGACAGTTGAGCACGTCCTCTATGACTCATTTGCATTGGAAACACTATACAGGTACTACGTGCCCCCAAAAAAACCTACTAGTCAATTTGCTCACCCACCTTCCTTTTGTCAAACAATCAGCAACCACCGGGGTACAGGGTGCCACCCCTCTAGCAATTGCATCCAGGGTTGTCCACCACATACAGAAGAATATGTGGATCCAATTGGACGCTTTAGCCAAAAATTTAATTTAGTGGTATAATTCCCCGGAATAATTGCATTCCCCTTTCCAATTAGCATCCCCTCAATAAATATTTTTCCCTTGCAAACTAAATTTTATTCTTTTAATTTTAATTTTTTTACTAAAATTTTAATATTGGAATGTGTAATATTAAAAATTTTATAGTAAAGTTTTAATTTTAAATATTTAAATATTAAAATTTTAATAATACATATTTCAATATTAAAATTTTATAATATATAATATTTCAATATTGAATATATTAAAATTAAATAAAAATAGTCAAATTTTGAATATTTAAACTTTAATAGAGAAAACTTTTAAGATTTATACTTATAATTTTTTTTTAATATTTTAAGATTGTTTTAAATTTTAGTAGGTAAATTATAATATTGATATATCTAAATATAGTACAGGATATTAGTTAAAGTTGCAACCACGTCAAATAATAAAAATAATTAAAATGTTTTTATTTACTAGCTTGTCAAGTACAGGTCCATTTATTACGTATACAAACAACAAGAATTGAATTTATCTGCAACATGTGGCCCGCTCCACTTATGTTCTAAACAAGTGATTGTTTAGAACTTGAATTACCTTTCCCTTGTAATATGATTTGATAAATATATTTGATATGCTTGACCCGCATCCTAAGTACTAATTAGTAAGCAATACATAAAAATCATTGGCTTCTGTGTTGTGTGGCTATAGTGGCACTGAAATAATAAGGATCAGATGATGACCTGCAAGGTTTAATTTGTGGCTTAACAAAGCCAAAGCAACGACAAGGATTCACAATTATTTAAATAAAATTAATCTATTGATGCTTTTTTAATTTATTTATTTGTTAGCGCAACAGTCAATATAATATTCAGTGCATTATAATAAAAACATATTCCTCCTACCTAGTATAATTAATTTTACTTACCCTTTCTACATACTCTTATATGTCTATAATACAATCAAACGTCACATCATTATATATAAATAATAAATTTTGAGTCCTACTAAAAATAAAATAAATAAAAATAAAAACAAATAAAACCCAGAGCGCCCATTTATCTGATTGGCTCAGAGGCCAGGGCTTTGGGGAGGAAGGATTCTGAGTGCTTGTAAAAAGCTGCCACCATATTGGGTGGCATTGCAAATTGACTGACCTCAAGAATATTGAATAGACCCTCAGTGTCCTGAGGAAGGCCTTGCTTCACCTTATTCTTGATCCAACCAAACACTTCCTCAATTGGGTTCAGAAATGGAGAATACAGGGGGAGGAAGAGGAGTCTCATTGGGCAGTCAGCCAGGCAGTGGTTGGCCAGATGGCTATTTTTATTGATTGGCAGGAACTTGGACACAGCCAGATCCACTTTGTGGAGCCCATAATTATCCAACACAACAATGTTGATTGTACTGCTGTAATTAATCCAGAGATACTCCTTGAAAGTTTGGAGAAAATCAAAAAATGTCCTGCTATTATGGGAACCCTTGATCATCTGATATTGATCCAACCTGCAAGGACCAATAAGCGCAACCAATGAATAGGTCTGGGAACAGACAGCTGCACAATGGGATACGCTGTCCTTGGACCCCTTCTTGACCCACCCATGCCTAGACCTGAGTGAGGAGGAAAACAAAAATTAGTTGATGTAGAAGAACTGGACATTCCCAGTCTCCTTTAGTGCCAGATATGTCTCAGCATAAATGTGTCAATCCTCAATGGTCTTCTCATTGTTTCTGTTGTACGGCAAAACTCCCAGTACTTTCCAGGAGAAGCCCAAATCAACCATTGTTTTGTAAATAAGGGTTTTGGAAACAGAAATCCCAAACTTTGTGGTAAGCATTGATTGGACATCAAGTGAGTCCAGGTGACCATCCTTGTTAACTTACTGTTTTATTGCGTCAATATGCACAGGTTGCAAGAGTTTGGGATGCCGCTTAGCCTTGGAAGATTTTGAATTTTCCCAGTGTTGCCATATTTGGTGTTGATGTTGGCAATGTATCTGGCTGTGACACCAAATTGGGACGCAATATCCCAAACCACCATTCCCCCATTCAAGCAGTTGAGGAGAGCTTCACGCTCACTATCTGTCAACCAACGCTGGCCCTTGGTAGGTACCACAGCATCCTGGCTAGCTTTCAGGAATATTCATGATACTTACAGTTGTGTAATCAATAAACTTTTACCTGCTGCCAATGTGAAGGCGCCTGCTGCCAAGCAGACATCTGCCACCATAAAGCAGATACACACTGCCACCATGCGGAAGCCCACCACAACCAAGCGGTCACCTGCTGTCAGCATGCAGGCACACACTGCCACCAAGAAGACGTCCACCTCCACCGCGCGGGCCCCTGCTGTCCACACATAAAAGCCTGTCACAACCAAGCCGTTGCCCGCTGCCAACACACAGACGCTTGCTGCCATTAAGCAGATGCCCACTGCCACTGCACAGGAGCCCACCACTCTTGCCAGCCCCACCTGCAAGCCACCCTCAAACCAGGCACCAATGGGCCAGCCTGCCACCTGCCAGCCTTTGCCCTCCCATGCCAGCAGGCCAGTCCCCATCCACTCCTTTGGGAAATAGCTAGATTGGGAAATCAGGAAAGGCAATTTCCCCAAAGCCAAACTTGGAAAAACTGCTTCCCAATTTGGGAGCCTACCAAATGGGGAATGGACTGACAGGCTATCCAACAAAGGAAATCATGCACCAAATTTAGTAAATGAATTTGGATGCATGAAGAAGACTAAACTTGCACTATGCCAATGCAAACTTGGATCCAGCCAAACCTTCTCAATTGCCAGCCACCCAAGCCAATCCAGAAAAGGGAATAACAGATGCAACTCAGACTCTTGGTTCCTCAATGCTATGCCTTCTAATAATCATGCCTTGCAGGTCCACTAGTATAAATAAAGACAAACCCCTCACTGATAGTTTGTGCTATCATTGAGTGAACATCCTCCTCAATATTATTACATTAATCAATCCTTTACCCAGGCTAAGCAAGTAACCTTACTAAACCCATTACCCCTCCCCAAGTCAAAAGATGAACTACATCATCTTCACAGCTGTCTTGACAGCTTACCTTGGGATAGGGGGCCATCAGCCAACCAATGCTCAGTTTAGTCCAGAACCATAGGAACCAAAAGGGATATTGTACAATGAGCCAACTCATCTCAAATCAATGGTTTTGAACCCATGGACACCCCTGGCTTCATCTTGCCCAACTCCCACCTTGGCTACTTATTTTATCACCGCAGCTACGCTACTGTACCTTGTTGTCAGCCTTAGACAATGCAACATCATTGCCAAAGCCTTCTTTATGGCAATCAACTTATATCCAATTGTCTATGCCTTGAATGGCTTTAAGCCACCTAACCTGCCATCTTATGTTACTAAAGTTTTACCCTCAATACTTGGATATTACACTAGCAGGCTCAACACAGGGGATGAGGACCTTTGTGTAGAAGGTGGGATCACGCTTGGTTGCACTGGCACTGTCAATGGTGGCATACAATACAGGTGCAGATGGCTTTTTGGTGGTGGTCAATGGCTCATATGATGTATCAAAGACGCAGGGGCAGGAAGTAGCAACTCTTGGATCAAGAGTAGGGGGCTGGGTGACAACTGGGTACACAGTCAGGTGTATGTAACCTCATTATTCCCAAAAACCTTTTTATAGGAGACTTTGGTTGCAGGCCTTGAGAGCCGCTTCTGTCTTGGATTGAGGCTACTGTTCCTGGCTTGAGATGCAGGAGATGATTGGCTGGCGCTGACAACTTGGGAGGCCTGTGTGTCAGCATGAATCCCCTTGAGTTGGGTTCTGGGTCTGTTCTTGGACCCTCTGGGACGCCCTCGTGGACAGGCTGCCCCACAGGCTAGTGCAGGAGCTGGTTGGGAATGTGATTGTTGGTCCAAAAAAATAAAATGAAAAACATATTTTAGATTAAATATGTATTTATTTGTATTTATTGGTTTAGTTGTGAGTAGTTGTTTTCTCTTGAGTTAGCCTTGAATAGTAGCAGAGTTTCTATATCTGTGATTTGAAGTGTATAATATTGTATCCTTTCCAGTTTTGGATGATTTTAAAGCTTAATCACTTTTTATGTCTAAACATGGTTATTGAGATTGAATTTTTCATTTGATTTTAGTTGTGGTGGAGCTTCTTGATTTGGGTTGGTGTTTCCTAGTGTGCTTATTGTACATTCAATTTGGATTCCAGTTCCCGCAATTAATATCTGAGTTTACTAGTGCCATTCAAAAGTGATTTGAAATTTGGTTCTTGGATTTGAAAATCCCGCAATTTCAAAAAACATAGTAAACTTAATGAAAATGGTTGATGGATTTGAACACTTCAAATCTGATTCCAGTTAATTCATTTCATTCATTGGAAATATGCAGTTCAACTTGAACTTTGCAAAGAGACCATGAGTTCTCGCATTTTCAAATATTCAAATAAAAATACAAATAATTCAATTTAAATAAAAAAGCCATCCTGCAAAAGTGATTCAAAATTGGGATCAAGGATTTGACAATCCTGCATTTTTACGTTCAGGTTCTGAATTTACAGTATGTAAAAAAGAAATCAAGAGCTAAAAAAAGCTTTTGTAACTTTAGGCAATTTTTTTAACTTTTTTCTCAAATATTAATATAAAATACTATTATAAGCTCTTTATTTTTAAAAATTAAAATTTTGTCTCATAAAAATTTATTTAAAAATTTACATATAGTTCTTAATGGGTGCAGAAATCAAAAAGTAGTCAAATTGAAATCCAAAAAGGTACCAAAAAACTAGGACCACTTAATATTAAATTTTTGCAAAAAATTAATGTTTTATTCATTATGTTTTTTTAAGTTCCTCAAATCAAAAATGAGGAAATTGAAAATTGACTTTTTAGATTTAGTCACACTTTTTATAAGCTTATAAAATTTTAAATAATTAATTAAAATGTTTGAAATTCTTCATGTAGATTCTTTAAGACCTGATATTTAAATATATAAAAAAGAAATAAAGTTTTTTGTAGGTTTCTTTTATTGCAATATTAATAAATTGATGTGTTTTGAAAGCAATTTCAAAAAATATTAAATTAATATAATATTGTACTGTTTCCCTATGTTATTTCAGGGAACAAAATCAAAGTGCCTAAACCAAAGTGCAATAAGCTCTTGGGTTTTTTGAAGGTTTCTCTTTTGAATTTTCTCTTTTCCCACCTCTTATTCCTCCTCAAAAGTTTTGTTGGCCCCTTGGCTGCGCCAGGGGCCAAAAATCTTTTAAAAAATTTCTGCGTCGTCAAGAGGGTGGACTATATAAAATCTGATACCAAGTAGAAAAAACTTTATTTTTCTTTCTCTTCTCCTCTCTTCTCTTCTTCTTCTTCTTCTTCTCTTCTACTATCCTCTTTCCTTTCTTACCCTTGATTATCTTCTATTATTCTCTCTCCATTCATACCCTTGGTTATCTTCTACTATCCTCTTTCCATTATTATCCTTAATTATCTTCTACTATCCTCTTTCCATTATTACCCTCAATTATCTTCTACTATATCTTTCCATTCTTACCCTTGATTATCTTCTATTATCCTCTCTCCATTATTACCCTCAATTATCTTATACTATATCTTTTTACTATATATTAGAGTAAAATAAGATGTATAAAATGTTTCTCTTTGATACACAACTTTGAACTATCTATATCATCTTTTGGTGAAAGTACTGTCTTTTAATACAAAAATATTCAAGTCTTCTTTTTATGATATGTAAGTGCAGACTCTTGATATCTTTGAATATTGTGACTTATAAATAAGATATAAGACTATATATTCTATTAAGTACAAAATTGTATAGTATAGCTTTAATAAGAAAGTGATGTACTTTAGATTATTTTAATGATAGACTTCTATAATTTTTATCATTGAAATAAGATCACTAATAAACCAAAATACCTAAAATCAAATGCTTGTATCTTGCAGTAAAATCCTTTATTTTGCTTATACTGAAGTATTATTATAGCTTTACATAAGCTGGAAATTAAATTAACCTTTTTTATTAAACTTATATTTTATAAAGCAGTTTTTTGTTCAATTTCATATTATTTATTCAATTGAATACAGTTACATATAAATTCTAGTTTAATTTTGCTTTTAAAACTAAAATAAACTTTCTTTTAAAAACAGCTAATTTAATATTTTTTTATTATCTAGTATATGCTTTTTATTGCAGAAATAAATTTCTTGGGGTCTTTTTAGTCTGGAAAATATTTTAAAACATATAGCTTTATATTATAAACTTTATTTTTTTCTGCTTCAAAGTTAACCTCTGGAAAATTGATTTTTGCACTTTGATCTTTGATATTTTTGATTTTTGCACCCTAGATAGTGTTTTATTTTTTGCATCTTTTTTGGGGTCTCATTTTCGATTTTTGCACTTTAGACCTTAGGAACTTTGACCTAAGGAACTTGCCTGTGTCCTGTTGTTCTGTGGACAACCCAGCCAACTTTTCCCCAGGTTTTACAGCACCAACTAAAGGTGGCTGGTTTTCAGAGGAGCACAGTCCAAACTCCTCTAGAGTACCAAACTCATGTACCCCAGTAACCTTTTCCACCGGTATGAGGTGAAGATAAGCTACTACCTGGTGTTGTTGAACCTAGATTGGGCTTTGTGTGAGGTTTGTCAGGAGTAATTTAACAGCCCTGTGCCCTGGCAGGATGATGCCTGGGGCTACCAAGGGCTCTAGGCGAGAACAGTTGCAAGGGGACTGTAGCTCACCATATAGTTCTTGAGGGACATCAATATCTAGACCAGTCTTAATTAGTACTTGATTTCCAGCTGGGATCTCAATGGGGAGATTATCACAAAGTGTCAATCCTTTGTATTCCTCCAAACAGTTAGGCATATGCTTAACCTTACATCCCAGCTTCTGGTACTGGATGGGTACCACTCCATTCTTGTATTCCATATTGATGCTAGGTATGCTCTTGTGTGTGCCAGCATCCTTGTTACAGAAGTAGTACAGAAGAATGGTCTGGCCTAGAATTTCAAAGGAAAAGCAGTCAGGTCAGTCCTGACTCTGTATTGCCTCATGAACAAGGTGCCAATCAGGATATCATAGTTGTTGTTTGGCAAGACAACAACAGGCGTCAATACTGCCAGGGAGCCAAAACGTAAGGGTAAGACACTGTACGCCCCTTGTGCAGTAGTGACTATCAGCCCAGCATTATTGTATTATTTCCAGTGATCAATGTCAGGGGCTAGTCCCAAGATTTTTACTAGATGCATGGAGACAATGTTTAAGGGACACCCATATCAATGATGGCCTGTACTTTAATCTTGTTCACAAATATATCTGCATAAGTACATTCAGAGTAAGAGGAACTTCTTTTGTTTACTAAGTGTATATCAAGATTGTCTGCCATGGACAGGAGCTCTAGAATGCTTCCACACAGCTCAGGATGATGAGCCTTCATGGTGTCTGTTGGTATGGCAACTTTTACCCCCTTTAAGTGTGAGGTGTCAGCAGAAGGGCCAGGTCCTTTGTCTGGAGCTTTGTCTAACAGCTGGCAAGTGTAAGGCTTAGAGACAACTGCTTGGGCTTTGCCTTCAGCCCTTGTCTGGCTGTGTGTTTGTACTGTGTGAATGTCTTCAACAATGAAGCAGTGCAGGGTGTTGCCTGAGTAGCCAATGTCCGGAACAAATAGCTTAGCTCTATCTGGGGAATGGTTGACACCAGAGGATGGCTCCACGTGCCCTTCTAGGACTTGTGTGAGACAGTCAGGCAGAGCGTTTGGGACATTAGTAGGGGTATATATAGTGGGGTGAGAGAGTCCTGTCTCTAATCCACTTGGGCTTTTTCCTGGATAGTAATGTCCTGGGGTGGCACTATGTGGACACCTGTTTTAGAAGTACAGGAGTTTGCATAATGCCCCTTACAATTACAGCAATAACAAGTAACTTTGGACATGTCAGCCTTGGGAGCAAAGCACCCATTTCCTTCTGTACAGACAGGGGGAGTGGGTAGAGGTATAGGTTCAACTAAGGCGTTGGGAAGACCAAAGGTATCCCCACACTGACAAAAATATTACACCATGTCATCAATAGAGCAATTCTCCTGGAGCGCTGGCATCAGGGTACAATACAGCGCCTTGTAAGGTTTGACAGCAGAAAACAGGGCCATGTGTGCATAATGCACTGTAAGATATCCAGAGCCAGTAAGAACCTGAGCCTCCAGATAGAATCAATCTTCAAAGTCAGCTATAGATTTGTCCTTTTGGAATTGGATCATCAAGATTGGTTTTTTTGTTCTGTAACTCTGGCTGCACTTCTGAATTCATATAGTAACGCTTGTTTGGCTGTGACATAAAACTAGTTATTCTGCGGCATGTGAGGGATAATGGGTGTTGCAACCAAGCTTTCAGACCTTCCTGCTAACATATCTTACAATACACAGGGGGCGCTCAATGAGCCGCCCCTTGACGTATCTAACAACATGAACTAATGTGGTGGAAATATCAAATGGCGGGTACTTTATCCTAATTAGGAGCACTACCAATTCAACCTGCTAATCCCCACACAATTTATTCCTTGGCTTTGAACCTTACATGGAACTTCCCACCAAGCCACCCCATGTGGCCTTGTGGCTTTCCCCATATGGTATATTAATCACAATATTCTACAATAAAAAACACCTTGTTCTTATTATTCTGTCCTTTCTATTGGACTGTTGTCTTCCCCAATTCCAAATACTGAAGCCTCATTGGTTCAGTTGCAACATGAGCTTGGTACTAGCAGCATCAAGCTGGTTCAGAATTGTGGTTGCTTTGTCCTTATTTTTATCTCCATACATTGGCATTTCAAAGAGTCTAATGAATGTATGGACATTCCCCTTTGGGTCAAACTTGGGAAGATTCATGGGTTTGAATCTGGGTGAATTCTCTTCTGTGCACTAAAGTCTTGGAGGAGGAGAGGTGTCTTGTTGGGCACGCGCAAAGAAGTTTTGTCAAGATGCCCCAGAAGAAGACTCTGAGCGGTTAGGGCAAGGAGTTTCTTCTGGGGTAGGAGGGACCACAAAAAACAGGTGGTAGGCTTTGTATTTGTAAGCAGAGCTGGTTGGTTAGCATAGGGTAATGCTCTCTCCAGATCCATCATGGGGAACATGTGGGGCAGAGAATTATGCATAGTTACAACAGCATCTTCCCTCTTGGAGCTCAGATCTAACTTTGGCTAGTTGGACTTCTAATCCTCTCATGGCCCTGCAGAGACGTTTTATTTGAGCTCCACAATGTACCGTCCCCTTTCTGTGTTCCTCCAGAGTGAACTCTTGCGCGGCAACCTTCTTACTGGATTCCTGCACAGTGTTTTGGAGATCACAAATCTTGGCTCAAAGGGCTGCCTGTTGTTGTCCATGCCTCCCATTAACCTTGTTGATCTCTAAGAATGTGTTGTTGTTTGAGATAGCCAGACTTTCAATTTGGCATTGTACTTTATCCATCTCAGGGACAGCATTGACAGTATCTGGAACTGCTGGGATCTAACTTTCCAGGAGTAGTTTCTCCTTGACCTCTTTGCAAAATGTAGCCAATTTTTCCTCTAATACCATTTCAAGATGGTTGTCATACTTCACAAAATTGTCCTTTAGCTTGAGAATCTTGGCCTCTGTAGTGCTGGCAAGGTCTTTGATTATGTTGAGCTCTGACTGGTTGGCATAGGAGAAAACTTCAAATTCCTTGGTTAGGGCCTCTAACTTTGAATGCACATCTGATAGTTTAGACGTGCAGCGTCCTGTCTCCTCTTGGTGGTTTGCTTTCTGATGGGTGGCGTCCTTGACATAATGTTCTACTACCAGGATATGATGGGTTACATTGCAACACCAAGATTGAGAAGCCCCTCTTAGGTTCAGTATCTTGACCACAATTCTGGGCAGCTGGGTATTCAGATGCTCCAGGAGATTGTTGAGGCGCTATGAGGTCTTTGCATGATGTGCTCAATTCTGGTGAGAATAGTTTTGGACTTCAGCAAAACTAAGGTCTAGGCGGTGGACCAAGGCAGCCTGGTACTCCTGTTGGTGGTTGGATTAGGCCACCAAGTCATGTACTTTCATGTGATGACAAGCTGTATGCCCAGCAAGTGGTGAATGACAGGGTGAAAAAAGTTCTGGATATAGTTGCTAACCTGCTTGACATTAGGGAGTTGTTCCAGGCTTCCTACTTTGGAATTGAGGGAGCCCCAGAAGGACATCAGCAATCTTTGTGTGTCAGGATGACGGTGAAAGAGAGAGAATTCCACACTGGCAGGTTTGTGGGCTAGTTGGTGCCCAGTGATTAAGTTTGAGGCCACATCAATAATAGTGGCTTGTTCTACGTTGGTAAGTTGGTTGAGTGAAGCAATAGTCAGTTCAGTGCACCTGCTATCTGAGATAACTGGTAGGTTGTTCACATCAATGATTTCTTCTTCCTGACAGAACCAATAATCCCTTTTGATGTTGCTAGTTTCCATGAGGGCACCATTGTAGCACTCATGGAACCCAGTGAGCATAGGAGGATGGGATACACTGTCTTCTTCCACAGGCAAGTACATGGGCCCCTGTAGTGAGCACCGTTTGTTGTGCTGGAGATATTGGGGCAACTCATTTCTGTAATAGGGCGCAGGGTAATTGGCTCTAATACTATCATATGTGATAAAATGATTAGTATTGTGGCAGAAGAACATATAGGAAGAAGAATTGATAATTAATTTTGGAGTTTGGCTTCTGATCACACAGAAGCACTTTTTGATAAGTCAAAGGTATTTTATTATTATTAGTGGAAAAGTATTTATATCCCCTGGGGAGCTTTTTTCTGAGCTGTTGGCAATATCTTCTAGGATATTCCAACACACTCTTACTTTGGGCAATTATTAATCTGGGTTTGGCTGTTTTAAACATGTCAAACAATGAGATTTAATTGCTTCACCCAGAACAGGTGGCCCTTACTGGCATGGGGTTTTGGTATATTTTAGGATCATCCATCCTGCTTAGTTTTGTGTCTTCATGTTGACTGCTTAGAAATAAAGTCATTTTAGGAAATCTGAGATTATGGGGAATCAAACCCAGCGCCTTGGTGCTAAATGTAAAAGTAATGCAGCGTCCTGGCGCCTCCAATATTTGCCAGGCAGTGCTTGTAATAATTTTCAGTTGGTGTGGGAGCACTTGATGTAAAAAAGGTTTGGCGCTTTGGCACCTAATCCAGTTGCTAGGAGACACCTGTATCCTTTCCAAAGTGGCGTGGCAGCAAATCATGTATTATTAAGTGCTGCAGCGGTAATTACTATTGGCTGATTTATGGTTCAGGTCAGAATGCTACTGCTGATTTAATATGCATACAATTTATACTACCAATTTATGTTGTTTTACAGCTGCATTTCATGTCTTTGAGCTCTGTCATAATTTTTATCACTGTTTTTTATACTGCTAATTTATGGGTTTTCTTGCAGAACCCCCAATCTGTGAGATCTGTCATAATTAGCATCATTGCTTGGTCAGAATTCCCAACAGTAAATATATGATTTTATAGAAATAAAATGATCAAAAAAAATAAAATCAACTATAAACAAAGATAAAATGAACAATTGAAATTCAAAATAAAGATACTATAAATAGAAAATGTTTGGCAACAGGGAGTTTATTGGGGGTGGGGAAGAGTGATGCCTAGTAGGCAGAATATTGTGGGAAGGAAGGAATTGTGGTGCTATCCTGTGAGGTCTGAGATTGGGTGGGTGGGGCTGTAAGGTGGGGTTGGTGGTGGCGGGGGTAGAGGCAGGAGGATTAACTGTGATGGCTGCCACATGCTGCTTATTGTATTTCTTGTCAGTCATTGCCTTGATTGGCTGATATGTGGCTGTGGCACAGGGTGGGAGGCGTTAATCCTTCTGTGATTGGTTACCCATATTTTTATGGAAGACAATTCAAGCAAACAAGTCTGCCACCATCTGACAACCAAAAAGAGAATCCTGGTTGAGGATACCAAGATAAAAATCATTAAAAGCCTGAGGACAGCACTCCTGTACTATGTCTCCAATGTTGAAGAAGATAACATCACCCAGATGGATGTCTTCATGACTGGCAGGGTAGACTGAGGCCTGGTGCCCGCGTCCCTGGATGACCTCAAGGGCGGTGGAGCTACCCTCCATCTGGCGGCTTAAGAAAACCTGGTGCTTAGAATTTGAGCCATTCCAGGAGTCAAGTAATCCACTGAGGATGTGGTGGTACTTTTATTCATTGGTGAAATCAGGGTTTATCCAATGGTAGACAAAATCCTTGGCCAAAACAGCCAGAAATGCACCAATAAAAGTCCCCTTCTTGACCTTCTTCCTACCTTTCTGGGTGGTGTCTCTTTCTTGCTTGCCAAAATTGTCAAAAGCTATGAATAGCTTATAGTAGGAGATGAACATGATGTCAGCTGATAGACTTTTCAAATATCAAACCAGGGTGAATGCAATGGCCTTATTATATAGGGATTCCTCAGTGCCATCACATTGGTTGCTGGCAAAATTTGTAAGAACCCTAATTGAAGCCACCTTTCCGTGCATCCAGAGCTGCACCATGCGCTCAGACACCAAATGCCATGGTGCGCAAGTTGCTTCCAGACCTGGGTCAAGGGAAGCTTGGTGTCCTGCTGGAGGAGGTCAAGCATTATTGGGTAGGCCTTGGTTATCTGGGACTTGGGGGCCTTCTTTGGCTTCTTGGCCATCCCAATCTGATTCCCCTTATTAATTAAGTTATTGAATTCTGCATTATAATGGCTTGGGTATATTTCAATTGGGTGGCAATCTGGTCCCTGGGCAGACCCTGCAGGTTCAGTGCCACAATTTCCTGAAGAATTTGGGCAGTGATTATTCTGTGTTTGGGCGCTGGGCAGCGGGAGCTAAAGCCTAATTGGCTGGGGGCAGGTTGGCTTATGGTGAGAAGTTGTTCCAAATCATAGTTTTCATTCTGATTGGTTGGTTTATTGGCAGTTTGTGCGGGCTTAGGTACGGGAGCAGGGATAAAGCTAGACACTAATTGACTACTGAACAAGTCAAAGCCATAGGGGTTGTGGGTCAGGTACAGGTCAGCTTCCTTTTTACCCGCCTCAAAGGCTTGGGTGTAAACAGGTGCCTCCACATTCTGAGTCTTGCCTTCATTGAAGCTGGCTTGGCTGCTGTTGGCTTGGCTGATGGCTCTGTCAAAGATATTGCTAGTAAAAACCATTGTAAAAAACCTAGGATAAAATCACTAAAAGTAGAAATTTTAAAAATCACTGATTTATTTTTATTTTAATCTTGAGTCCATATTTGAAAGGTTCTCAAAACCATTATACACAATTCAGGAGCCATGAAAATGTATAAAATGCCTTGTTCCTAAATTGGATAGCTGTTGATTGGCTGTTATACTGTTATTTTTCTATTTTAGGCTGCTCATACTACACATCTTGTGGACTTCATTTTGTTTTGTGCTTGTGGAATCTCACTTATAGATTGCTCAAATTTTGTTTCATTTTAGTCCTTCTGTTGGTGCCTCATATGAATCCTGATTGGATTATCATATACTCCAGGATGGCATCCATCCATCTCACTTGTTGCATCAGTTTATTTTGTTTGTGGTTTAAACACCACCACTTGATATTTGCTATAATTTTGTATAATGGGCTAGCAAAACTTTTTTGTTTGACAGTTTATTTTTTAACCAAAATATTTAAATTATTTGAATCCTGAATCTCACGCAACTTGGATTTTGTTCAAATCTGGATTCTTTTGTTTAAATCTGAGGTATTTTTGGTTGTTGCCATAGCTTTTAAAACTACTGTATGTGATGCCAGGGCTTGTCATATTTAGGAGAAATAGGGAAAACAGAGTCAGCTCTAGGGCCAAGTGGAACTGTAGCCCAGGTGTTGCTAATAAAAAGAGCCCAGGGTAATCATTTATACCCAATGTGCTCATTTTAAGGAGTCTTGGAAAATTTCATGGTTCTAAACTAATAGTGTCAAGATTTAAGATGTGGTTGAGAGAAATAAGACTTTATTGATTGAAAAAAATAAAATAATAGTAGTATAATGGCTTATATATCATGTTAAGAAGTTAAAAGTAATGTTTGAAGATATATGGGAGTTAGTGATAAACCTAGGGAAGACTTGTGGAGTAACTTATCTAATTTTTTAATGTTAGTTTAAAAAGATAAGAATAAAGCCTCTAAAATCTTTTAAAACAACTGGTTATTTAATTTAAATCTTAAGAAAGATTGGCAATGAATAGGCACATCCACTAGACTCAGTATCTAAGAGAAAACAAGGAGAGTAAGAAAGAATGAAACTTACTTCAAATTTGGCATCAGTAACTGCCACTACGCTTGCTATTGAGTAATTAACATAATCTGTTAAAACTAGCTTATATTATTAGCTGATATAAACTAAATCAGATAAAGAACAGTCCAAATTTAAACTAATAACATTAATGTTTCTTGGTGCACATCTTGTCATTTTAGATGGCCTGGGTTTGTTTCTTGTACTGGGATATTGTAATTTTGTGGGGTTAATTAAGTAGAAAAAACAGGTAATTTGGACAGATTTCTACCCATTAACCCTTCAATTTTAGGCTTTAAGTTAATGGAAAATACTTCATAGAGACTGCATCTCTCAGAATATTCTTGTTTTCAGATATTTCAGTGATGAAAAAAACATCTGAAACAGGGTTTTTAACACTACTATCACAAATGAAATTTTGCTCTCATTTATGAATCAAGGACATATTCAGAAATTGATCGCTGGTCCCCATACTCTGTGGCCCATCATCCCAGAGGGCCAAGAGCCCAGCTGCCTGCCTGTGTTTTTTTGGGCTCAATTATGCAAGATATTGATAAGCAGTCCATAAAAAAAGGAATTTTGCCAAATACAGGAAGGTTTGAAGTCAAGTGCACATCACCTAAAGCCCTGACCTACACAGAAGCAGATTCTTATCAAAAGGAGTTTTAAGAAAAATCTAAATCTATACATCCAATGAAAGCCAGCAAACATCACCCTCCAGCATCAAGGACAGAAGTTGTTTAGCAAGGCTGTTTGATCTTAAAAATAAAGTTAGAAAAAAGGAATTTTCTTAGATCTAGTTGCCAAATTCCACTAATCAGGAGCCAGCTGAACCCAAATACCACCCAACACCCCGGTTTCCTGACGCCAGACTTCTCAAGGTCCAAATTCCTGCGCTTACTGATGGGGCCTGAAAGGTAGCATAAATTCTCTACCAAAACTGAAAATGGTTTTATTGTCATCCTTAATAATAAAAGTAGAAATGAACCTTTGGTTTAAACAGATGTTACCAAAAATTATAGCAGATTTATATCACCTTCATACAGAATCTACAGGCCCTGATGCTCCTGCTATCACACCTGCAAATCCTGCAGACCCTCACCTGAATTATTCTGTCTCCCTGGTGCTCCTTTTATATCAATAAATTTGATCAAACACCCATTGAACCTTGCCTTTTCCAAGTCAGCCTTAGAGAACATGTTCTTAGCCAATCCTTATCAAGATCTCACAAACTTGAAGCCTTTTGCCAAGTAGACTACTGGCACACAATGTAACCTTGTCTATTTAAGGACAAACACAATAACATACCTGTGTATTTGGTCCCTACAACCCCTCCTATCACCCCTGGCTTAACTGCTCAAAGGATCCTGGATCACTGATGAGACCACATCCATTCAACTCTTTAGTATAATGTACATTAATAACAGGGTTGGTGGACTCCATTATCTTATCCAGTGATCCCTGGTCCTTGATGGGCTGATCCCTTTTATATATTATCAATTTAGCACCAACACTGTGATGTGCAACTCCCACTGGCTTGGCAGTCCCTATGCACGCTTCTTCAACTGCTCCATTCTGCACCCGGCTCTCTTAAAAAAGGGTATAATACTCTCAAATAAATCCTCTGTCAGGGACATACTTTTGGATGCTCCTGAGAGCACTTGTTCTAATGGTGATTCTCTTACTTTCAATATGAATTTAGACCCAATTATCTCATCAGATGTGAACCTTTCTGAATAAAATATCTTGGAAATGATTTCAGTTGGCTTTATTATTAAGGAAATATAAATATTTTAAGATAAGGTGAAATTAAATTATTTATTCATTTGTAAAATTTTTCTGAAGTGTGGTTTAAACCTGGCTCATCCTTTACAAGCAATCCAAAATTTTAAATCATCAGAAATTTAAAGTTTAGCAGTTTTAAATCTTAATCATCATATTTCATATATTAGAAGCCATCATATGTGGCTGATCTACTTGATTACATTTATCAGACACTAGATACTGTGTAATAAGATGTTAAGGATTATAGTAAATCTAAAGACCAGTCTGAATCTATTTTTCTTTAACTTTCTGCTTGATTTTAACACTGGTGTAAAAGATACCAGTTTTTTATGTCCTTTTACCAACTGATATTGCAGTTTGACTGTAAATCAATGGTTTAAAATTGTTTATATACAATTGATATAAATAGATCATATATGAATTTATAAAAAAAACTTCTGCAACTATTAAGCCTCAAGCTTTATCTCTCATTATTAGAAGTTTGCCATCAACTTCCTTTCAATTGTTTGATATTCTCAAAAATTCATCTTCCAAAAATTAAAGCTTGGAATGTAGTCAATTTGTTTTGCAATCAATGAACTTGTTAATCTCTAAATAAATTATATTTTACTCTTTTTTATTTTATAATCCTTTTAACCATGATATTACCCAAGACTCTCAATTGGGAAATAATTAGGTATGAGTGGTTAATAGTGCTCCTGATATAAATATGATGTGTTTTTCTGTGTTTATAGGAACTAAATCTGGTTTGGTACCAAGGTCTTATCATATTCTGACAGAGATTGGCAACATGTTATTCTCATGCTGCAACATCTATTATTACTCTCTCTTGTAGAAGTAGTTACCCAACTAATTCCACATTTAATCATTAAGTTGGTGGCAATCTTATTGGTCACCCATCTTACAGCAGTTTTCAAACCTGTTGAGATAAACAAATTATTTGGTTTAGAACACATGAAATCAGTCTAAAAATCAAAGTGGGTCCAAATCTATTGTAATTTAATATAAATTCCTTGATTTTTAATTTTGTTTTTAGACTGAGTTCATGAGTTATAAACTGAATAATATATGTTTATCTCAACAGGTTTGAAAACTACAGTATATGGGATCAACTATTTTTAGTCCTAAAAGAAACACTACTTGGAAAAGCCCCATGACCTCCATGATGTACATGTGGCTTCTCATGATACTATATAATCCTCTAAATTCATATCATATAAGTATCATTCTCTTCTTAAATCTCCCCTTTATTTTGTTCAATGTACCTCTCAGAAGTTTATACTTGACAGTGGTAGCACAGGTAGGGTATCCACACCTACTCAACTTAAAGGAAAAATTCCTCAAAATAAAAGAGCCCAGCATATGGCAGCTCCTACCAGCTGGAGAAGACATGAAGAAGGTTAGACTTCACACAAGATACAATTCCTTCAATAATATCCTCATATCCAGCAAACAATATAATTTCCTCAGAACACAAGAATTCCTGAACCTGCCTCTGATCCAGGATGTACCCAAAATACCCAACACTGTATTTTAACACCTCCACTTAGCAGAAATTGGGACGTTCTTGGGACTACACCAAGAAAATGCTAGCTTCTGGATTCAAAGTACACAAAAAAAGGTCACACAAGTTGACTATCCCTAAAGGCTCTGAGCAAGTGAAATTTCTTTACAAGCTACTGGGGCTGCCTCCTGGTTTGTGAGTAAATGGTTTAAACAAAGTCCTGATCATAATGAAGACTGGTATATGTTTAATAAAGCCTTTCTGAAAAAAATTCATAAAGGATTCTAAAGTAGTAATCATGATAGAACTCAGATCTTTCAAAATAACAGGAACCATTGAAGAATATATTGCATCATACAAAGACATACATGACCAGGCTCCTGACACCATCAACTTTGATGAAGCTGGACCATGTTTGAACTTTTATAACAGTCTCCCACACACATTAGACGTTAGTTTGATATGACCCTATGAAAGAATCTTCAAGATTCATTCTTGGAAGGAAAAAAGTTTCTCAAAAATTTGTCAATCTATATGCAATTAACAAGAAAAAGAAGAGTCCCTCAGCAAAAAGGATACTTTTTCCAATAAACAAACCAACTGAGCCAATAACCCTCACTCTTAAGGTAGAAATTTTAAAATTCAGGGAAACCATATGAGTACTGATACTGCACCCAAGGAAGGAAAAGCTCAGAGGAGTGCTTAGGTGAGCTGCCCTCACTCACTTTACAAGACTTGTAAAGGGACCATGATGTGGATTCAATTATCATGATCCCAGTGCCCTCCAAAAATCCTTTACTATTTGCTTCCAAAATCAAAAATAAACTCCTCACTAACCTTCTTGTTTTTGTAGATATCAAGGCACTGCATTATTTGACACTAGATCAGACCATTCTCTTATTGATGAGGAATTTACCAACTTCATGAAGTTACCTACAACCAAGAGCAATGTCAAGAGAGTTATTCACGGTGGACAACAGGAGTACCCCACTCAATAAAAAGGCAAAACCTTTCTTGGAACAGATGGGGGATTTTCAGACTACTCTAGTGGTCCCATCATCCCAATAGCTAAGTATTATATAGTGCTTGGTTTATACTGAATGAGAAAGAAAAAACCTCACATTTATTGGGATAGTGCTACACTCACAATACAACAAGGAGAAGTACACCACCATGCATATCCAATTTACCTTGAAACCCTCATGAGAGATCATGTGTTTGTAAATATTAGTAAAACACAAGGAGAAAATGATGCCAGTAAAACTGATTGGAACACCTTTACATATGAAATTGTACATTTCAAAAATATGTAAGTCTCACTTGAACAGGACCCAATATGTCAACAATTTGTCCAAGAATTCCTCTTGGTATTCCAGAAGAAACTGCCAGGAAAATACCCTGACAGATTATCCAACAGACAATTGATATAAAGGGGAGTATAGCTAAGGCTTGATCCATATAATGTTTAGTACCTCAACTGGACAGCACATTGAAAGAATACCTGGATGAGGCCCTGGAAAAAAGGCTTATTCAATTTTACAAATCCCCCTTTGGTGTGGCAAGCTTCTTTGTGGCTAAGAAAGATGTAGGATTTTGCCTTGTCACCAATTACAGAGAAGTTAGTTAAGTCACAATTAAGAACATTTATCTCCTGCCTCTGATTGACAACCTCTTTGAAGCTTTGAGGGGATCACAGTTCTTCACAAAGATCAACTTAATAGCAGGATATCACCAAATCTGTGTCAAATCTGAAGATATCCCCAAAACAGTGTTTCAAGCTAAATATGGCTTATTTGAATGTGTTGTCCTTAACTTTGTCATTACTAACGCCCCAAGTACCTTTGTGACCTTTATGAATGAAGTATTTAAAGAAAAAATTGGAAAATGGGCTATTGTCTTCATTGTAAAATCAATCATATATAGCCCTACTAAGTAACAACATTGCAAAGATGTCTTCCTGGTCCTCTTCACCCTTCAAGATAATCAACTTATAGTCAACCCCTTCAAATTTGACATCTTTTTACTGAAAATTCAGAACCTAAACGTAAAAATTGGGATTATCAAATCCTTGGTCCAAATTCTGAATCACTTTTGAAGGCAACTCAGCTGAGTGAAAAGTAAAATATTAAATAAAATTAACCATTTAATTTGACTTTTTTGGTTTATTTAAATTGGCAGATTTCAAAATCTCTTGAGCAGATAACTCAACTGAAAAAAGACAAAACACAACAAACAAATGCGGGATACATGAATCAGAAATGCGGGATTCTAATATACAATTTGAGATTTCCTGTATTTCAAACAAATCATAGACATCATGTAAAACTTAACAAATCTGAAATTACAGGATTTTCAAATCCAAGAACCAAGTTTCAAATCATAATTGAGAGGAATTTGAAATAAATATAATTTATGGGTGTCTCAAAAAGGATGTTAAAGGATCTAGAGTTTATTTGTGCTAATTCTTTTAGGAATCATAGGAATTCTCAAAAATCACCCTATTCCAGTTTAGGACAGCTAAAATTTAGATCATAATATTCACCAACTTACCATATATAACAATAAAATTGACTAAAATATACACTCCTCTTTTTGAGCTTAAAATTTTAATAAAAATTTATTATGTCTTCTTTCAATAACAATCAAGCCAACGAGCTGTTCCCTGGCCTTGACAAAATCATGCAGGGCTACGCTGGGTCTCTTAACAGTGAAGCCTCTGTCTATGGCCACTACCAACCCGCAGGCCCATCTACAAGCCTCACCCATGAGTGTGTTCTTTCTCCTGCAACTTCCAGCATGGCCCTTTTTGCCCATCATGCACAGGCAGCTGCCAACCCAAATTCTGTATCAACAATGGCATCCAGAACCAGCCATTTGAGCCATGGGGTTGTCCAGAGAGCCCCCAATCCTAAAACAGCCAATCAGATGGCAGTGTCTGGTTCTCAAGGCAGACACATCCCTCCCCCAGCCAATCAGCCTGCAAGGCGCAGAAGAAAATTAATCACTTCAGAGATTGTTCTCAAAATGGTTGAACAGCAAGGGATGCTTATGTCCCTTGGGGAAATTGTGGCTGCAATAGGGTTTTCAAAGTCCACTGTGGCTGCAACCCTGCAAGCCCACGCCAACTGTGGCCCCCTACCAAGAAGACCCCAACTGGTGCCTGTTCTTCAACTGAAGGTGAAAAAGCCCACACTCTCATGATGGCTATTATGGAGCATGACCCACGGATGCCATTGGTCCAGGTCCGTCTCCAACTGGGACTCAACAGCATTTTCACCAATAAGAGAACAGTGAATTTGTGGATGCATGGGATTGTGGTTGCTGCCAGACTCTTATCCAATCAGGCTCTCAGTGGCCCCAGTTTGATGGACACTGACCCCTATGATTCTAGAATCATCACTTTTATCAAAGGAAGGGCAATGAGGGCCCTTAATGACGTAATCTTCCTTTCATATGCCAAGATATCTGCAAGTATTCAAGACTATGAAGAAAATTGTATCCAGTCTGATGTATACAAACGCGGGCCAATCCTGTATTTATTTGTTGGGGTTTTGTTGGAAGTTTCTCTATTGGGGGTCAATCATTACTCCGCGTTGTCAAACACAGCAGATGTGTATGCCTACCAGACAGAGCTCAAGGCCAGGCTGGAGGAGTGGACCACACAGAAAAAAGTGTACACAGTTGTAATGAGTGCTGAGATGGAGTAGCAGGAATAGACAGCCCAAGAAATCAGGGCTGCAGAGCATACCTGTTGGTCCTACCCCATCAACCATGCCAACATGCATCTTGCAGATGTATGTTTCCATAATTTTGGTTCTGCTCTCAGGCGCTTAAAGCCTGTCACATACAATAAACTGTGCACCCAAATTGATAAGGGTTATGATCTTTCCCCCTCTGTGTTTGTCCAGGGCCTAACAGATCTTGTCATTTTCTAGCAAGTGATAGTGATAAGTCCAGAAAGGACCCCCGCCTCCCCCCACACCAATCCATCTGTTTCACCAAGCCTGCATATGTGACTGGAAGACAAATATGAGCAATTGAAGAAATCAGCTCTTGCTGCCCCTTCCCAGTCAACAAACCCTGCCTCCCTGACCCCCCCTGTCAAGCCATCTGCCTTCCAACCCTGACTCCCAAGCCACCACCCATTCCCTCCCCATTATCTCTGATGCCGCCCCTTTCACAGGCACAGATGAAGGTGATGTTCTTTCTGCCCATTCCCTCCCCTACTTGTCCTTTGATGAGTAAAACAAAAACTTTTCTTTGTACCAACTTATTAAAATTGATTTTGTTCTTTCAGTTCATAATTAATAATATTTTTTACATTGTTAGCATTCCTCATATGTAAAGAATGTTGTAAATTTGATGTGGTAACATAAAATTATTTCCATGGATATTTTCATCATCATTAATAAATTAAAGACCATAAATGTATGTTTTACATTAGAATATTGCAATTAGACATCAACTCTTGATATTTTGATGTTATATGCATAATCAATTCATTTTGTTTAATAAAATTCATTGTAAACAAGGGATTTTTCATTGTAATTTATTGAAATGGACTGTGTTTATATTAGAGAGCCATTAACACTTAGCACATATGTGGATACATAGTGCACTTTACAGCCTGTATATTTACTATTGGTAATAATTCTGTAAACTTTTTAGTTGGATTTTGCGAGGTAATAATAATGTAGTGTGTTAATAAATTACTGTTTATTGTCATTAATTGGCTGATTTCCTTTGCTGTGGCAATTGTGCATTTTCCGATATTTACACACTGGTATCCAACTGGTTGGTTTCACATCCAATTGCACAGGCAATATGAAATCAAGCTGCCACTCCAACCACATCTGGTCTTGGGGTGGTGATCATGTTTCCTATTGCCTGTGCAATTGGATGTGAAACCAACCAATTGGATACTAGTGTGTAAATATCAGAAAATGCACAATTGCCACAGCAAAGGAAATCAGCCAATTAATGACAATAAACAGTAATTTATTAACACATATCATTATTATTCCCTTGCAAAATCCAACTAAAAAGTTTATAGAATTATTACCAATAGGTAAATATACAGGCTGTAAAGTGCACTATGTATCAATATATGTACTAAGCGTTAATGGCTCTCTAATAAAAACACAGTCCATTTCATTAAATTATAATGGAAAAGGTCAAGTTTACAATGAATTTTATTAAACAAAATGCATTGAGTTATGCACATAAGATCAAAATATCAAGAGTTGACGTCTAATTGCAATATTCCAATGTAAAATTTTTGTTTATTGTCTTTAATTTAGTATTGATGATGAAAAATATTTATACATTGAAGGTAGTACTATAAAAACAGTTTTTTGATGCAATTCAAACAAAATGCCAAATATCTATAACTTAATAAACAAATTAGAGTCATCCCTCCAAAAGCTTGTCAAGCTTGAATACAACATAAGGGAAATTGTGGTAAATCAACTGGGAAATGAGGGAAGGGCCTTGGTCCAGCAAAAGGAAACGTCAAAACATAGCCTGGATAATAGTCAATGAAGAATACAAGGAAATAATTTTAAATCTTCAAAAGGAAATACTCAAGCAGTTAGATTTCAAAAGTGAAAGTTACAACTAGTGGGAATTTTCAAAAACCATAGAAAGAATACTCAAAAAATCAAACTAATTGAAGGAAATGAAATTACAGGAAACAAACACAAATGAAGAGAAAAACAACCAAATGGAAATAGATGAAAACAAAACATAAGCAAGAAGCAGGAGCCCTTCAAGAAATACAGAAATTTTATCAAATAAAAACCAAGAAAAAACACAAGTTGCAAGAAAGATAAGGAAAATTAAGCCTAGAAAAATTAATGAAGAGCAGCCAACACTCATGAAGTTTGCAAAGATGACGCCTGTGGCTGAGGGGGCCGCAGGGGAAACAATTAATAAGTCTTTTTATGTTTTACTTATATTTATTTTAGTTATTGCTAGGAATGGGGACAAAGTTGCGGAAGTGGTGGCTTTTACGCCAAGTTGGTTCTACAGGGGTTATCAGTCCATGGTAGCCCCTGTAAAACAAATAAATAAAACCAAATAAATAGAATGATTCAACAGAATATGAATAATTTTTCAAATATTTAAGCTAAAGATTGGGAATATTTACCACCCACAGGGTGCTTGCCGTGATTAAGGGAATCATACAAAATAGGATCAAATATCAACTTCAAAGAGAGGAATGGAATTTGCAGGGATGTCAGGATAAACTTTGATGAATATATCTATGAAAACATTCAACAATTCCCATTTGCAAACATCAACAAATATGAAAAACCCCTAGTCAAAAATGGCTTTCAAATAGGAACTGAATATTTAAAAACTGAAATTTTTAATTAAGTATTCAAGGCATTGTCAAACAAAGTCGGGGACACAGTCCTTGTGAACACATTTAAACCTTTATTAATTTTGTTTGCCAAGGCATGGGGGCTGATACAAGTTGGGCGCCCCCTGGAACCCTCTTCAAATTCAATCAAACATCCTATATCAATAGATTAGTTCAAGTATTCAAAAAAATTGTGCATGTTCTTAGAAAAATATACCTCACAAAGAATTCAAGTCACAGTATACCTGGGAATCCTCCTTCAATGCATATTAAAAACCAATGTCAAAAAGTTGGAGGATGTACCTATTCAAATCAATATATGCCGCTTAGCACTCAAATGCCAGAAGACACTGCGGGGTATAGGACAGTTGAGCACATCCTGTACAACTCATTTGCATTGGCAACGTTGTATGGGTACTACGTGCCCCCTGAAAAAACCCTATTAATTGATTTGCTCACCCACCTTCCTTTTATCAAATGTTCAACAACCACCAGGGTACAGGGCGCCACCCCTCTAGCAATTGCATCCAGGGTTGTCCACCATGTACAGAAGAGTATGTGGATCCAATTGGACACTCTAGCCGAAAATTTAACTTTGGGGTATAATTCCCTGGAATAATCACATCCCCTTAGCAATTTGCATCCCCCTAATAAATCATTTTCCCTTGCAACTTAAATTTTATTTTTTTAAAAAAATTTATTTCAATATTAAATACTTTCATTGAAATAGGTAATATTAAAATTTTAATAGTAAAATTTTAATTTTAAATATTTTAATACTGAATTTTTTAGTGTCTAAATTTTAATATTAAAATTTTAATATTACATATTTCAATATTAAAACTTTTAATATTTAATATTTCAATATTGAATAAATCACAATTAAATAAAAATAGTTAAATTTTGAATATTTAAACTTTAATAGATAAATTTTAAGATTTATAATTTCAATTTTACTTTTGATATTTTAATTTTTTTAAATTTTAATAGGTAAATTATAATAGTAATATATCTAAATATATTACAAGCCATTAGTTATAGTTGTGACCACGTCAAATAATAAAAACTAAGTTAAAAATGTTTTTATTTACTAGCTTGTCAAGTACAGGTTCCTTTATTACATAGACAAACAACAAGAATTGAATTTATCTGCATCATGCGGCCCTCTCCACTTATATTCTAAAAAAAGGCTTGTTTAGAACTTAAATTACCTTTCCCTTGTAATATAATTTTATAAACATATTTGATATACTTGACCTGTTCTTAAGTACTAATTAGTAAGTAATATATGAAAATCATTGGTTTCCGTGTTGTGTGGCTATAGTGGCACTGAAATAATAAGGATCAGATGATGACCTGCAAGGTCCAATTTGTGGCCTAAAAAAGCCAAAGTACCAACAAGAATTCACAATTATTTAAAAAAAAATAATCTATTTCTATCTTTTTTAATTTTTTTATTTGTTAGGGCAACAGTCAATATAATATTCAGTGCATTATAATTAAAATATATTCCTCATACCTAGTATAATTAATTTTACTTACCTTTTCTACATATTCTTATATGTCTATAATACTATCAAATGTCATGTTATTATTATATAAATAATAATTTTTGAGTCTTAATAAAAACATAACAAATAAAAATAAAAACAAATAAAACCCAGAGCACCCATTTATCTGATTGGCTTGGAGGCCAGGGCTTTGGGGAGGAAGGATTCCAAGTGCTCATAAAAAGCTGCCACCACAACAGGTGGCATTGCAAATTGACTGACCTAAAGGATGTTGAAGAGATCCTCAGTGTCCTGAGGGAGGCCTTTCTTCACCTTATTTTTGATCCACCCAAAGACCTCCTCAATTGGATTCAGGAATGGGGAATATGGTGGGAGGAAGAGAAGTCTCATTGGAAAATTGGTAAGCCGGTGGCTGGAGGTGTGGCTGTTTTTGTCAATGGGGGGAACTTGGACACAACAAGATCCACTTTGTGGAGCCTGACATTATCCAGCACAACAATGTTGGTTGTACTGTGGTAATTAATCCAGAGATACTCCTTGAAAGTTTGGAGAAAATCAAGAAATGTTCCACTATTATGGGATCCCTTGATCATCTGATATTGATCCAACCTGCGAGAACCAATAAGCGCAACCATTGAATAGGTCTGGGAACAGACAGCTGCACAATGGGCTACGCTGTCCTTGGACCCCTTCTTGACCCACCCATGCCTAGACCTGAGTGAGGAGGAAAACAACAATTAGTTGATGTAGAAGAACTGGACAAACCCAGTCTCCTTTAGTGCCAGATATGTCTCAGCATAAATGTGTCAATCCTCAATGGTCTTCTCATTGTTTCTGTTGTACGGCAAAACTCCCAGTACTTTCCAGGAGAAGCCCAAATCAACCATTGTTTTGTAAATAAGGGTTTTGGAAACAGAAATCCCAAACTCTGTGGCAAGCATTGATTGGACAGCAAGTGAGTCCAGGTGGCCATCCTTGTTAACACACTGTTTTATTGCGTCAATCTGCACAGGCTGAAAGAGTTTGGGCTGCCGCTTAGCCTTGGCAGATTTTGAATTTGCCCAGTGTTGTCATACTTGGTGTTGATTTTGGAAATGTATCTGGCTGTGACACAAAATTGGGACGCAATATCCTGAATTGCCATTCCCCCATTCAAGCAGTTGAGGAGAGCTTCACGCTCATTATCTGACAATCAACGCCAGCCCTTAGCAGGTACCACAGCATCCTGGCTAGCAGGCTTGACACAGGGGATGGGGACCTTTGTGTAGAAAGTGGGATCATGCTTGGTTGCGCTAGTGCTATCAATGGTGGCATATAATACAGGTGCAAATGGCTCTTTGGTGGTGATCAATGGCTCATATGAGGTATCAAAAACGTGGGGGCAGGAAGTAGCAACTCTTGGGTCAAGAGTGTGGGGCCAGGTGGCAACTGGGTACACAGTGGAGGTGTATGTAACCTCATTATTCCCAATGACCTTTGTGTATGAGACTTTGGTAGCAGGCCTTGAGAGCAGCTTCTGTCTTGGATTGAGGCTACTGTTCCTGGCTTGAGATTTGGGAGGTGATTGGCTGGCGCTGACACCTTGGGAGGCCTGTGTGTCAGCATGAATCCCCTTGAGTTGGGTTCTGGTTCTGTTCTTGGACCCTCTGGGATGCCCTTGTAGACAGGCTGCCCCAAAGGCTGGTTGGGAATGTGATTGTTGGTCCATAAAAATAAAATAAAAAATATATTTTAGACTAAATATGTAGTTATTTGGATTTATTGGTTTGGTTGTGAGCAGTTGTTTTCTCTTGATTAAGCCTTGAATAGTAGCAGATTTTCTATATTCATGATTTGAAGTGTATAATATTATATCCTTTCCAGTTTTGGATCATTTTAAAGTTTGATCACTTTTTATGTCTAAACATGGTTGTTGAGATTGAATTTTTCATTTGATTTTAGTTGTGGTGGAGCTTCTTGATTTGGGTTGGTATTTCCTAGTGTGCTTATTGTACATTGAATTTGTATTCCAGTTCCTGCAATTAATATCTGAGTTTACTAGTGCCATTCAAAAGTGATTTGAAATTTGGTTCATGGATTTGACAATCCTGCAATTTCAAAAACATAGTAAACTTAATGAAAATGGCTGATGGATTTGAACGCTTCAAATCTGATTCCAGTTAATCTTTTGTCCATTGGAAATATGCAGTTCAACTTGAACTTTGCAAGGTGTCTATGAGTTCCTGGATTTTTAAAAATTCAAGTAAAAATACAAAAAAATAAATTTAATTAAAAAAGGCCATCCTGTAAAAGTGATTTGAAATTTGGACCAAGGATTTGACAATCCCACATTTTTACGTTTAGGTTCTGGATTTACAGTAACAGAACTCTCATTTCTAGGACATATTATCAGCAAGGACATAGTTAAGCCCAACTCAGAGAAAATAAGGGCCATGACCAATATGCTGGCACTGCAAAATAAGAGCAAGCTTTGTAAATTCCTAGGCATGGTATTCTATGATAGGATATTTATCCCTGACTGGGGCGCCTTGACTGCTCCCTTATCTCCAATCACAGGCAAGACAAAAAATTGGGCACCGTTGAGAGACCAACACTTCTGTCAATTAAAATAACTTATGGTCACTGCTCTTGTTTTACATTATCCAAATTGTGAAGGAATGTAAAAATTAAAAACTGATGCCTCTGATTACTCAATAGGAGGAAAATACAAATTCAAACTGCAGAAATTAATTCCTCCTTGTAGCATATTAATCAAGAAAGATGTCTTAAGATGAGCAAAGATATCCAATACATGACAAAGAACAGATAGCTATTTTCCACTGTCTAATGAAGTGACAAGGTTATCTGAAAGATGCACATATATTTAAATTGCTAACCAACTTTAATTTCATTAGTGTTCTTTAAGGCTCAATAACACCTATCTAGAAGACAAGCTGAATGAATGAGCCTTATACAAAGGTACCCCATGATAATTGATAGTAAACCCGGCAAAGAGATGCTTACTGAAGATGCCCTATCAAGGCTATACTGTAAAAATCTTCTATGCACTGACGGAGACCCCAATTGGCCCATGTTAATAATGGGAATTATCCAAGAGGGGTTCCCACCTGGTACACCAATGGACATCTAAGAGAAGGTCATTAAGAACAAACATCTGTTCAAAAATGTATATGGCGCTCTACACTGCATATTATTAAGCGGCAATAGAGTACCCTATGTACCATCAACACAAAATATTGACATATTTATTTGCTACCACAGAAATCTGGGCTGCATACATGGTAGGAATCTGCATTATTACCTTAAGACACACTATTAGTGGACTAACATGTTGGGCAATATCAAAGAGGTGCTCAAACAATGAAAATTATATGAAAATTATATGCACTCCAAGACATCCCCAAAATCAGTGATGCCAGTATCAATTACCCAGCCCTTCAAGGTGTGTGCATTAGGCATTGTGAGGCCCATGAATGGATACAAAAAAGTATAAAAATGCATCATTACAGCCGTCAAATATACAACAAGGTGGCCTGTGGCACAAGCCATCAAAGAACACAAAGAAAATGATGGGAGACAATTTATTAGCAAAGAAACCATAGCCAAGTTCAGAAAACCTGAACTCCTGATTACAGATAGAGGAACAGAACTCACTGCCATTGACAGAAATGTCTACCTTGTCAAGAACACAATCTAACATACAGTTGCCAGTCCTTATCACTCACAAGCTAACAAGATAGCAGAAATGTTGAAGGTTGCACTTGTAGAGGCACTAAGTAAACTATCTGCCAACAATCCACGGCTCTGGGCTGACATGCTCCCTACTGCGCTAATGGGATTTCAAACACGTGTCAACTTCAATAAAGGCAAAAGCTCATACAAACTTGTCAATGGGTACAAGCCTGCTGTTGTTAATACTAAGTTAGGACCCTGATTATCTTTACCCAAGAATATACCAGATTTCAATGATCCTGATGTACAACATGCTAAAAAAGACCAAGAGGTCAAAGAGAAAAAAGAGTAGAGAGAGATAATACTGCTCCAACAGGAGCAATTCTAAGTCAGAGATGAGATATGGGCTGTTAACCATGATCTGCATAAGTGCAATCAGGCTTAAGAGGATCAGGGGCTATCATGGAGGCCAAACCCAACAATAACTACCTCATCAAAGGAATTGGTTCTTGTACAGATTTAAAACATATGCACCATGATTAAATTTGCCTATGTAAAGCAAGAACCTTACAAAATAGTTAACAGCTACCTGTTCTCAATGCAAAACTAGATCAACACCAGTCTTGAGTCCCTGAAACTCTCAAGAAACCCCCAAGGCTCCACCTTTCACCACCCCAAGGGGAGATGTTGCAGTATCTATGATTACTCTCTCTTTTAGAAGTAATATCTAGAGTGATTCCATGATTAATCATTAAGCCTGTGATACTCTTATCAGCCACCCATCTTATATGGGGATTAACCCTTTGAGTCATAAATGAAACATTTTCTTGAAAAATCCCCATGACTACCATGACATAAATTGATATTATGTGGCTTCTCATGATAGATCTATATAAAGATGGGTCTCTCTGTCTGGATGTAATGTCACCTTGTGTGGTCTAAAGCTGTAAGGGATTTGAAAGAATTGAATTTTTGTAGATTTAACTTTAAAAGTTGATGATCAAGCCAAAATCTTGATTTGGCTCATCCTTGCATTCAATCCCTTACATGTATCTTTGAAAGAATGAAGGCTAAATTAGTGGATTATGATATAAACCATGTCAAACTGAGAATATAGATTTCTTGAACCAAAATGAATTTGTATTTAATTACTTATTTTTAAAAAGATGCCTAACCCCATTCAGCCATATAAAAGTGGCTTATCTACAAGGATTACCTGGCTCCAGGATGTGTAGATCAAAACTGGAAGAGAAGCAACAGATTCTTTAGGATGCTTTTATATAATTGATGGTTATACTCTATGCTGAGGATTGAATTGACAACAAAAAGAGAGCTTGGTTAATTTAAAGTGGTACAGTTTAATTTATAAATATAAATATTGGATTAGAGTAAGAGATGGTTGGTTTGGACATTCTGAGGTTGTTTATGTTTGAGTTTAATAATTTAATACTCAACTCAGATGCATAAGCTGATCCAAATGGCTGCATATTGTTTCAGAGTAAACCTTGCTTGCCACAGCTTCACCCCAAAAGAGCATAAGTGGAGTAAACTGGCAATGATAAAAGAATGACTTGATATACTGATTTCTTCATGAAATTTAGAGTATCTAGATAAATTGGTTAGGTAATTATGATCAAAATGGTACTAAAAATGATAGCTCTAGCTATTTAGATGCTGAAATATATAGCTAAGTGATAAAACTGGGCTCACGCCATAATCAAAGACATAGATTCAACTTGATTCATTTTAATTCACTCTAGAAACATGTCAACTGAAAACAACATATCTTTGTGAATACTAAGCTGGTCTCAGATTTCAATGTTCTATTTTAAAGCTACGGATCAGCTCTAAATCTTGTATGGTTCTAATAAATAAAACTTAAAATATAAAATTATTTTTAATTTTCACTAAAATTATTAATGATACTCCACTTATTTTGATTTTTTATCTATACTTGGAATGTGCAGTTTTAATTCTAAATAAATATGAGTGTAATTGATTTTAAGAAGCAGTTTTAAACAGAAATCTAATTCCATATATGATAAGTAATCAGGACTTAAAAATACAATCATAGATATTAAATTAATTTATTGAATTACACATTATATCTGTCCTTGGACTGGGAAACCACCTAGCACTATATAGTACTCCAAACCCATATCAATAAAGTATCATTCTCTTCTTGATTTCCCCTTTATTTTGTTTATTATAATTCTCAAAAATATATAATTAACATCAAAGATAAATTTTTAATGGCAATCCCAACAGTTACCAACTTGTATTCTTTTGGGGAGGGCCAGAAATTTCATTGATCCTGAGCCTTCAGGTGAACCCCTTGGCTCAGGAATCAGCTCCAGCTCAACTCCCACACCCCCTAGCAAAGAGCCTTTGGACCCTATTCAAAATGGGATTCAAATTGAATAATCTCTTCCAAAGCCCCAACAGGGATGCTGGCCCTATCAGGAATAACTAAAGTAGTTTTAAAAGCTATGGCAACAACCACAAATACCTCAGATTTAAACAGAATGATTTTAGATTTAAACAAAATCCAACTCTCAGGTTAAAATATACACTCTGTTAACAGGGTTTATTGGCATTAATGGGCAAAATGGGTCAACACAGCAACAAAGTACTCATGTGCAAAGCAAAACCATTCAAAATATAATCCAAAATACATGGATTCATAAACAAAATGGTGTGAGTTGACTTTTGGTGTACATATCTTTACTATGCAAATTGGTGACAAAATACACCCAAGCGTGGTGTGTCAAAACTCAATCCAAAAACAAAACACAATAGCAACTCACTATTTAAACAAAATTACTCAATCAGTTTGTGCAATGGGTTGTAATCAAGAATGATACCAAGGTATCTAAAATAAGACACAAGATCTGAAACAAAAAATTTAAAAATATTTTGTTGGGTGCTTAATTTGGCGTAAAATATGGGAAAATGGGTGGAAATTATTTTGGGTATTCTAAAATGGGTGTGGTAAAACCAAAAACAGCTAACTAAGAATAAAAAATCTATAATTGGGATATTGGGTGGGAAAACCTTTAATTGAATAACCATATTCATATAAAAGCAAAAATTAAAAATAGGGAATAACATAATTGAAATTTATTTAATATTTTATTAAATTCTCAAAATGGAAGGAACACAGCAACAGACTACCATTGCATCTGTTGTGCGCCGCGGTTGCGGTTGCCCCGTGGGTCAAAGAACAAAGTTAGTGCGACCCAAGTGCCTACTCAGGAGGGAGGCAGGAGAGGAGAGTTCCATAGTGACGCTGCACTGACACAGCCGGTTCAAGGAGCACAAGCTGCTAGGGTGCAGAGCATAAACCCTTGGGTCCCAAAGCTGACCTGGAAGTCCACCAAGGTTACCACTACCAAAACAGTTAGAAACAAGGAGGTAGAACTTACTTTGTATGTGTTTGACGTTGTGTACCGGCAAGAGTCAGTCCTGTCAGCCATACTGGAGAAGGTGGAGCCTGTACTTGATACTAGCTACAAGCCCTACGTCAGTGATGGCAATCAGGAGGAAGACAAGGATCCTGAGTTCTACCAAACCAATGAGGGACAGTTAGTGCTAAAGAAAGTTGCTGCGTTTTACACCAAGGTGCCCATGTCCTGTGTTGTGCCCAACGCCAACAAGCCAATCCCTACGGCTAAAAAGACCGCTCACAAGTGCATTCCTGACATTAAGTGCATCATCCTTTGCCAGCTCAATCAGGAATCTGGTGATTACAAGGCAGCTGCAGCTCTTGTTGGGGTGGATCCCAAGTACGCCTTGAAGACCTTCAACAAGTTCATTGATACTGGAAAAAGTCCTTGCTGCAGAGAAATCCTTGCGTGTTTCAACCATGCTCACCAAGGAGCACAAATGGGCAATCTACCAGTGGATAAACCAAGATTGCCATCTTGAACTGGCAAATATACAGGCCATGGTCAAGTCCTCTTTTGGGGTTGAGGCCTCAATTTCCTTTTACTACCATCTGATCAAGGGGATGCACTTTTCCTGGAAAAAGCTTGGGGTATCTCCCTACAACAGAAACAGCCCAGCCAATATTGAGACCCAGAAAAATTACGCTGAGGCGTACACTGCCCTCAAAGCCAAGGGGACAGTGAAATTCTATTATATTGACAAATCAGCATTTGCCTTGTTGATGCGCAATGGGTATGGGTATGTCCCCAAAGGCTCCAATGACAGGATGGCTTGTCATGCTTCAGTCCGCGCCACAGCCTACTCAATGGTGGCTCTCCTTGGTCCAAAGGGGGTTGAGCTGTACCAAATGATACTAGGCTCCCACAATAGCCAGACCTTCCTATCATTTCTCTGATTGGTCCAGGAGCACCTGAGGCGCACAAGCCTGGGCTTCACCAACGTGATTGTATTGGACAATGTTGGTCTCCATAAGGTGGCTGATATTCTTGAAGAATTTCCATCAATTGACACCAGCATTGCAGTGGGCTCCCAGCAATTAGCCACAACCAATTTGCACCTTCTCTTCCTCCCTGCCTATTTGCCCTTCCTAAATCCCATTGAGAAAGTCTTTGGGTGGCTCAAGCAAGTTGTCAAGAAAGGAACCCCAACAGGGACCAAGGACCTGTTTGATTTGCTGCAGGCCGGGATCCATACCCTCCCAGCTGAGACCGTGGCCAAATTCTATGGCCACGCTGATTTGTTCATCCCTGCATGCCTAGCCAAACAGCCAATCAATTAAAGGCTTAGTGTGTCCAACTTTTTTTATATTCTCTAATTTACTATTCAAGATTTATTGATTATCCTTTTATATTTAGATGGTTCCACTCCTGCAACCATATTCAGAAGGACCATCAATAGATGTAAGTAATTTATTTATTTTATTATATATTATTTAATATGTCATCTGAGGTTATCCCAAACGCTTGATACTGGATTACGTGAATATATTTATATCACTTTTGTCAAATAAATATAAAATAGTCTTATAAAAATTAAACGTAAATTGTAAGGTTGAAATTTATTTTATTACCGTATTATTTTATACTTTTATGAAACCCATTTCTGCAATATATTTTGCAAATATTGTTTGCTAAAATATTATTTGAAAAATTATTTATAATATAAAAGTATAGTAAAGTATAAATATGTTTATTGATATAGAGATAAAATAAAGTGTGCCTATAATGGGTTTGGCAGTATTTACCCACCCTGCAATGGAGGTGGGGCACAACCTCCACTGCCACACCGTGGACGGTGAATACACCCTTATTAAAGTATTTGCACCTGCTGGTAAAAGGAAGGATGGTGAGGTGGGAATTGAGGAGCAGCTTTTCTGGCGGGGCTGCAAACCTGAAGATGCCAGCCAGGACCAGGGCGTCCTGGATGACATGATTCACTGATTCATACCCAGGGGGGACCTTCTTCCTGTCCAGTGAGAGCCTGGCCTTGTTGACCCCAAGAAGGACCCCATCTAGGTCCTCTACACTGGCGCTCATCCCAAAGAAGAAAAGATGCCCAAGGTAAACAACAAGGTGAAGCCTTTGTCCAGCAAAGGCTTCTGTAAACTCGTACAATTTGTTGTATACAGCGCTAATCTTCTTCTTGTGCTTAGTTTTGGCAAAGGTCAGCTCCATAGCTGCAGGGACCCCCGTCTTGTCAGCACTCCAGGCCAGCCCAAAGTCTGCCAGGAGGATTTTTGTCTTCTTTACAGCTGTTGCATCTGCAACAGCCAATTTTGACACCACATGTGAGAATTGGGGAGCAGGTTAAGAGGAAATAAAACCAAGCTCTCAACCACAATAAAATTGCAGTTTCAGCAACAACCAAAAAATTGCTGCCAACAATTCCTGGGAGGCCAAGGGGGAGAAGGAATCAACTGAACACCAAAAGCAACAGGCAAAACCAGAAGGCCAAATTAAACTAACAAATTTTGAACTTTATTAGAGTAGAAAATGATGAAGCAAGGTCTTTTACAGCTCTTGCATTCATTTAAGGGATGGGATAGAATTGGGGTGGTAGATTGAATGTCACAAACCAATTAACCAATTATATGAGCAGATAAAAATGCATTTCTTGAGGCAGGAAGATCTTGCCAAATTTTGAATGGACATAGTCAAAAAGAATAACTGAACCAACTAACATCAGGAATATACTTTGGATGCAATTACTACTGCTCCCAGCCACTCTTGCACATGATATTTAACCAGAGGTGTCTCTTGGGTGGGTTAGGTGAGAGCATCTTCAGAATAATTCCAAAATATTAAATTGATGGCCTTTTTTTGAGCTTTTTCAGTAACCTTTTAGAAAAATATTCAAAAATAATTTGGTGGAAATTCCCAAGCATTTGACAGGAATTGAAGTGGAGGCCTAAGGGGGAGGCGTAACTTTACGCCGCGCACCCAAAGTTCTCCAACAGATAAGAGATGGCATGCTCTAAGGGGTAGCAGAAGTGAGCAGCCGCATGAGCCTGGCCCATCTCTGGTATATTCTTGAATGGGAGCGTTGCCAGGATGTCCCAAACAAGCTCAATGAAGTTTACACAGTAAACTCCACTGAGGTTAACCAGGTCCAGGTAAACCAGTTGGGCATCCTTGTAGGCAGTATCTGCCCACTCAGATGCCCCCTCACCAGCAAAAGCCCAGCCAATGCCTCCCTGGACATTGGAAATGTACCATGGATCCTGTCTTCAAGCTCCCACAAGACAGGAGGGGAAAGGAAAAGCTGTTTGGCCACATGAGTGGCGTAGTTGGAGTAGAAGGTGGGGGGACAAAAGGAACTAGGACCCAGAAGAGTTCACCATAAACATCTTCTAAAAAAGGTAAGTATTTAAGAATTTTTATTAGTTATAATTTTTTAGGTTATCTTCTTGGGTTTCTTCCTTGTCAGCGGCTTCAGCGGGCTTTGCCATTCTTGGCGCAAGCAGTTGTGCGGGCAATTTGGTATCCTCTGCCCTGGCACGCTTGGCGGGTTTGAGATGTTCATACATCTCCGGGTCATCAACCCAGACAGATGGTGCGGAAAGATTGTATGCCTTGAACTGGAGGCCCTCAACCACAGTTTTTTGAATATTTAATAAGCACTCAATTGTCTTCTCTGGGGTGTCTGGCATTTTTGACATTAGTGCCTTTGCAGACACCTTGTCAATTTTGTCCCCAGTGAGGAAGGCAGACTTCACTTTGGCTTTGACCTTGCGGTCATTGTCCTTTATTTTGGCAATTGCCAAGTCAAGGTCTTTTAGTAGCTTTTCCAATTCTCTCATTGATTTTTTACTAACCTTTCCATATGTTTTTATAGCTTTTGCCCCAAAAATTCTGTATTATTTTGATACTGTTGCCTCTTTTTTATTCCTTTTTGTTTTCCCATCTACTACATTATCCCATCTTTTTACCCATTTTGTATATGTTTTACGCTCATCTCAATATGTGTTGTTTGCTTTGTGTTGACATTGTTTCCTTGATTACCATATTATTTTTGGCGCTTGACATAGCCCCTTGTGAAAATATTAACAAAAAATTGGTGATCAGCTAAATTTGAATTAGAAAATTATAGTGTTAACTGTTTTTAGATAAAGTTGTTACTGATCCAAATTCAAAACCTTAATGATAAAATTTAAGCCAATCAGGAGCCAAGTGATAAAGTGATTGTTGTGACATAAAGGGTCATTCAATAATTCTTTGATGCATGTGCGCTAATTAATATGATTGGCTGGTTGTTTTGCCATTGTGCACCATTGCTGCTGTGGCAAATTGTTGATGGACTAGTGCTAACCCAGCAGCTGATTGGGCACTAGTCCACCAACAACTCACCACAGCGGCAATGACGCACAATGGCAAAACAACCAGCCAATCATATTAAGTAGCACACATACATCAAAGAATTACTGAATGACCCTTTATGTCACAACAATCACTTTATCACTTGGCTCCTGATTGGCTTAAATTTTATCATTAAGGTTTTGAATTTAGATCAGTAACAACTTTATCTAAAAACAGTTAACACTATAATTTTCTAATTTAAATTCAGTTGATCACCAAATTGTTGTTAATATTTTCACAAGGGGATGTGTTTGGGTGCTAAAGATAACTATGTTCAGGATCTAGATACACAACATAGTAAATATATGATTTTATAGAAATAAGCTGAACATAAAGAATATAGCCAACTATAAACAAAGAGAACACAAAAAATTGAAATTCAAAATAAAGATAATATAAATAGAAATTTTTTGGGACCATGGGGTTTATTGAGGCAGGGAAGAGTGATGCCTAGTAGGAAGAATGGTGCAGGAAGGAAGATGTAGAGGCAGTGCTGGCCTGGGGGGTCTGGGATTGGATGGGTTGGGTTTGCGGGTGGGGGTGTTGGTGGCGGGGGTGGAGGCAGGAGGATTATGTGTGATGGCCGCCATATACCACTCATTGTACTCCTCATCAGTCATTGGCAGGATGGGCTGGTAGGTGGCTATGGCATGGGGTGAGAGGCACTTATTCTTGCGTGATTGGTTTCCCATGTTCACATGGAAAACCTTTTCACAAACAAGTCAAACACCATTTGGTGACCAAAGAGAAAATTGTGATCAAGGACCCCAAGATAGAGGTCGATGAAAGCCTGAGGGCAGCGCTCCAGAAGTGTATCTCCAATATTAAAGAACACAACATCTGCTAGATGGACATTGGCGTGACCAGCTGGGTACACGGAGGCCTGGTGCCCGCGTTCCTGGATAGCCTTGAGGGCGGTGGAGCTTCCCTCCATCTGATGGCTCAATAAAACCCAGTATTTGGAATTTGAATCATCCCAGGAGTTGAGCAATCCACCAAGGATGTGGCTGTATGAGTACCCATTGATGAAATCAGGATTTTTCTAATAGTAGACAAAACCCTTGGCTGAAACAGCCAGAAATGCACCAATGAATGTCCCCTTCTTGACCTTCTTCCTTCCATTCTTGGTGGCGGCTTTTCCTTGCTCACCAAAATTGTCAAATGCAATCAATAACTTGTAGTACAAGACAAGCATGATGTCATCTGTTAGACTTGTCAAGCATCTGACCAGGGTTGATTTGATTGTGGTGTCATATGGGGAATCCTCAGCGCCATCCCATTGGTTGCCGGCAAAATTTGTAAGAACCCTAATTGTTGCCACCTTTCTGTACATCCAGAGCTGCACCATACGCTCAGACACCCAAATGCCATGGTGCACAAATTGCTTCCAGATCTGGGTCAAGGGAAGCTTGGGGTCCCGCTGAAGGAGTTCAAGCATTATTGGATATGCCTCATTGATCTGGGGCTATATGGCCTTCTTTGGCTTCTTGGCTGTCCCAATCAGATTTCCCTTATTCATCAGGTTGTTGAATTCCTGCATGAAAGTAGCCCAGGTGAATTGTAATTGGCTGGCTATCTGATCCCAGGACAGACCCTGTAGGTTGAGTGCCACAATTTCCTGAAGAATTTGGGCAGTGATTATTCTGTGTTTGGGGTGCTGGGCCAGGGGAGATGAAGCCTGATTGGGTGAGGGGTGCAGGTTGGGTGGTGGCGGGAAGTTGCTCCAAATCAAGGTTGCCATCCTGATTGGTTGGTTGACAGGCAGCTTGTGCAGGGGTGGGTGTGGGAGCAAGGGCAAGCTAGACACTAAGTGACTCCCAAATAAGTCAAAGCCATATGGGTTGGGGGACAGTAACAGGTCAGCTTCCTTGTTACCCACCCCAAAGGCTTGGGTGTAAACGGGTGCCTCCACGTTCTGAGCCTTGCCTCCATTGAAGCTGAATTGGCTGCTGCTGGATTGGCTGCTGGAGCAGTTGAAGATGTTGCTATTGAAACCATATTGAAATGAAATCTAGGATAAAATCACTAAAAGTAGAAATTTTAAAAATTAATAATTTATTTTTATTGTAATCACATGTCCTTATTTGAAAAGTTCTCAAGACCATTATACACAAATCAGGAGCCATGAAAATGAATAAAAATGCCTTGTTCCTAAATTGGATAGCTGTTGATTGGCTGTTATACTGTTATTTTTCTATTTTAGGCTGCTCATACTACACATCTTGTGTGAGTTCATTTTGTTTTGTGCTTGTGTAATCTTGCTTCTAGATTGCTCAAGTTTTGTTTCACTTTAGTCCTTCTGTCAGTGCCTCATATGAATCCTGATTGGATTATAATATACTCTGGAACAGCATCCATCCATTTCACTTGTTGTGTCAGTTCATTTTGTTTGTGGTTTGAACTACACTGCTTGATGTTTGATATAATTTTGTATAATGGGCTAGTGAAATTTTGTTTTTTTGTTTGACAGTTCATTTATTAACTGAAGTTTTATAAATTAATTGAATCCTGAATCTTGCGCGACTTGGATTTTGTTCAAATCTGAAATCATTTTTTTAAATCTGAGGTATTTTTGGTTGTTGCCATAGCTTTAAAACTACTGTACACAGGCGCCTGCTTCTGCAAAGCATTCACCCCTCTATTCACCACTGGGGAGAATGGTTGGGATACCCCTAGATACCTTTAAAATCCTGCCAGCCTCCCAAGGCTATAAATACTCTATATTTTACATATCAATAAGCCTATCATTTCTTGCTCCAGCCCTTTCATTTTGAGGGTGGTCTGTATAAGTTGTAAGAGCTCTTGACCACAATGCATACACTTATTTTCACCGCTGCCAAATCTTTCAGAAGGCTTATGCTTCTAAGCCACAACAGTTGCTTTGACCTGGGCAAACAATAGCTGCTGCCCCCTCCTGCCTGGAAGAATTTCAGTTCTTTTGCAGAGCTGGCTTGACAGATAAATTTTACCATCTCCCACCTGCAACAAAGCCAAAGAAGCCAGTTGGGAGGTATTTGGAGACTTCTCTTGGGTATGTTGTGGGCTTGGGTTTCTTGATTGCGGGGTTAAGCTGATCCTTCACATTGCTCTATGCTGCCTCTTTCCTTCCAAGTGGTTCCCAGTAGCTTGCTGGTGGGTGGGTGGGTAGATCTTGTTACTGGGATAAACATCAGAGGTTGTTACCCTAGCCCCTCTCTGACAGATATAGTAGCTGGCTTGTTTAAGATGGGTGGGGTGCTGCAAAGCTCGGATAAATTTTGCAGCTGTACCCTGATCTTCCAAGGGAGAATATTTTGTGGTGAGGTGGATTGGTTTAGACCTTTGGTTGTTTCTTGGATCATGGTTGTAAGTTCTATGGAGGAGTTAGCTGTACTCCAGCCCAGGTGATGGGTACATTTATCCTATAACCCTGGGCAGCATCCCTTCCAGGGGGTTGTGCTTGTATAGGTTGGTGGGATCAGCTGTGTTGGCTTGATTTGCACTGGTTTGGGGGAGAATTTGAAAGTAAAGGTTGGGATGTTAAATGGCAGAACTCAGAGTAGGGTTGGATAAGGTCAAGCTTTTTTATGTAAGGATGCTTTAAAGCAGCTATGGATCCTGACCCTGAGCTACCCTTGTTATAGATTTGGATCATTGTATTTAAATATTTAAAAGTCTTTTTTTGGTTTTTTGGAGACAGAAGCTGGATTAAGGTATTATGTTTAGGATCAGCCAAGTGCTATTTGGGGGTGAGATGGATTGGTTACCTTTTTTGAAAATGGGTGTTGGTAGAACTTGGGTTGGTAGATGGTTGAAACGGGTTTCGAATGCGGGGGGAGGTCGACAAATACTGAATGGCATGATTTTTGCGGAGATGGAAGTTGTCTTTGGATCTTCAAGTTGACAGGATCCACTAGAAGCGGGGGTTTGCCTGGATATATTTTTGAAGGGTTGATGCTTGCGGTATTTCACCGCCAATCCAGCGTTGGGATTTTTAGCATTTCTGGGTTGGGCCGACATCCTCGGAGCTCCAACCTGGTGCCCTAAGGCAGGGCCTGAGGCAGGGATGTTTGTTTAGAATTTATTGGCCAATGGGATAGGTGTGATTTAATCGATTGTGGATCCAAGGGATTTCGAGGGGTGGATTCTGTTTAGCTGTGGGTAATTTGGCAAACGCCAAGGGATTGTATTTTGGAGCGGTTTATGACGTTGCTGGTGGCGAGCACAAGGCGTGATGCTATTGGTGGTTGGTATTCTTTAAGGGTGTGATTGGGGCATAAGTTGTGGGGATGGCAGCTCAAGGGTGTTTCTTGGGAGTCTCGGTTAAAGTCAAATCACGTGATGATGATTGGCTGGAGTGAAAGGCCGAGGGAGGTGGGGAGGCTTATAGTGGATGGTTGCATGTGGCACGGATGAGCAAGGATAAGGGCAGGTGGGCAACAATAAGCTTGGCTGATGTTTAACCTGAACAACCTCCTGCCTGGGCAGATGAAGCCGGCCGCCAGTGATCCGCGCAAGCGGTTCCGCATCAGTGCCTTTCAAGTCCAGGCACTCGAGGATATCTTCAAGAATAACCCACGCCCCTGCAAGGAGATCCAGGAGGGCGTGGCCCAGCAGCTGGGACTGCCGTACCGCACAGTTACCATATGGTTCCAAAACAGGCGTGCCAAGGCAAAGACGGCGGGCGAGCCGCTGGCCGGACACGTCTTTCAATGGAAGCCGCCCGTCGTCTCCTCCCAACCAACTAGACCCAAGGAGAAGGCCAAGGAGAAGCCCCCTCCAGCTCCCCGCCCCACCAACCTGGCTTGGCCCGACCAACCGTACTTGGGCCAGGGGGAATGGCCGTATCTAGACTCGGCCAGCTTCGTCTCGGGCGACTTTCCCTTTCCAATAGACTTTGTCCAGCCTCCCTTGGAGCCCTTCCCCATGTTTGTTAACCCATCTCACTCGGTGGCCTCCCTCTCGACCCAAGACTCAGCCTCCTTCTACAACATGAACTTCTACAGCCAATCGCTTCCCCACTTCCAGCAGTCGAATTCCTTTGAAATCCATCCCGCCCAGTCCGCCCCAACCCTCCCCACCCCCACCCAGCGCCCCGCCAAACCATGCCAAAACGATGCCATGTTCTTCTCTATGCGATCCTAAGAAAAATTAAACTTCTTAATCCACCAATCAAATCCATCCATTTGAATATGTCACTTTGATTAATGATCATATGCCACCCGATCTGAATATTTCCCGAAACTATTCATTCCGATGCTTTTTTGAATTCCCCACTGTTCGATTTAAATTGCAAAACTAATCCAGCTGATCACCCACCAAAGCTTCCTGCTGGTATCAACAACTATGGTACTCGCCAACGGCGTAGAAGCTTCTCTTCCCAAACCAATTCTCCATTCTAAAAAAATTATAAGGAAATTGAACCCCACTGCCCAAAACATCTAAACCCCAACTTAATTTCTACTGAAATCTAAGCCTTAATCTCCATGCTCATAGATAGAACTCAACTATAGCATCATTATTTCTACGCCAATCAAAATTCCTTAAACACTAAAAAATCATCTCAACCCTCCAAGGTGACATTACCCCGTCTATTTCGCTCTTTATAGATGCAGAATTAATATCCAATCAAATCCTCCCTCTGATTTTGAAACTCGGTTCCTGATCAACAATACCCATCCACTTATCGCAAACCTGATTCCAGCCAAATTTATACCCCCATTTAAACCATCCAACCAGGATCACAAATCCAACAAAATTAATTATTTAACCGCCCAATCATAATTAATTATAAATATTTATTAAAAACATTTATTAAACTTTTAATTAAAAACGCAATAAGCCCGATGCCACCATAAATTAAATCCTTCATTAATGAATCGACCCATGGATGGGCTTCGGATTAAAACCCCGTATATATAAATTTCAACAGCGCTAGAACATCAAGTTTCTAATTTGCCGCTAAACTTTATCTCTGCACTGTTTATAAGCATTCCTCCCTTTTTCAACATGCTCACTTGGCTTGCCGCTGCCCACCCAGACCATCGTCAAATTGATTTTAAATGGGCTCACCTTCAACTGCTTTGTTGGAAATTTGTCTAACCCTTGCTATTTAATAACAATCATCTACACAGCAACCCAAACTAAAAGGCATGATCCAACCTCCCCAAATCAAACTCTAACTCTTATCCTTGCCGCATCGGCTATAAATACTAAACCAAACCCCCACATGAATCACCAACCCCAAATCCAACATCTTATAGTCCTCCCACAGCTTTCTAACAACAAACATCCTCTATATCAGGATTACTAAATATCTAGGTTAACTGCTCTATTTGTCAAGAGAAAATAAAATGCCAAGGAATATCAACAACCCTTATTCCAGATCAGATGCTGGGCACCTTCTGGATCGGCATCCCTCTCAATCAAGAACACAAGAAAGATGACCCAGCCGATTTCTAGGCCATAGGGATGGTAAAATGAAGGTCTAACTGGCTGGATACAAAGACAATGGTCATCTCCCACCCAAACTGGATCCTGAATACATAGTGGCACCAGATCCAACCACATCACCTAATTGCAATATCAATATGGAGAACCCCATCCATCTTAAGACAAGGTTCTAATCATAGTAGATCAAGTTCATCAACCCCAATATACTCACTTACCTAATACACCTGCTGATATAACATCATAGCAGATTCTGCTAACATTCAAAACGAGGAGAAGCTATAAAAAGAGTTCTGAAAATACATTTATACCACCAATGTAGATGAACCCCTAGCTCTATGAGCTGAACCTGAAACTTTGATGAGCATATGGACTAGTCAAAAAGAGCTATATACACCATACATTACTTTTAAATGAACCTGAATAAGACTATTACAAACCTCTTGGTATTATGCCAAGAGTTAGAACCTTCTCCCCAATATCTTTAAAATCTCCCGGAATCTGCCTGCCCCAGCACTACAGAAACTCTTTAACCGTACCACCTCATCTGAGCCCTAAAGCTTCCTTGCTGGTAGCTGTGGGATACTTGCAGAGGTTGCTAGACTGATGCCATCAAATCAACTGGTGCAAACCATCCCTTTACAGGTAGCCTCCCCAGATTTCCAGCCTAACACCCCAATTTAATTGATATTCACTGTACTTTACTTGTCACAGCTGTTGAGATGGACACATCAAATTCATATCAAAGCAAACCAGAGATGTATATAGAAAAAACATAACCAGTACAAGTTTTTCCGGATGGCAGCATGGAGCCAAAAGCCATTAATAATTCAAATGTGGTACATAAAACACAATGTCACAACATCTTCAATTACTCCCTCTCGGGAAAGCAATTCTCCAAGTGACTCCTGGAATGATTTCCAGGCTAATCATTAAGTTGGTGGCACTCTTATCATTTGTTCATCTATTATGGAGATTAAACATTTTGAGTCCTAAAAGGAACACTACTTGGACAAGCCCCATGACCTCCATGACATACATGTGGCTTCTCATGATACTATATAATACTCTAAACTCATATCCAATAAAGCATCATTCTCTTCTTAATTTTCTCCTTTATCTCATTTATTATACCTCTCAGAAGTGTATACACAACAGTGGTAGCACAGGTAGGGAATTCACACCTACACAAAACAAAGGAAAAATTCCTCCAAAAGAAAATAACCATGCAGATAGCACTCCCCACCAGCTAGAGCCAATACAAAGAAGGTCAGGACGCCTCACAGGATTCACTTTCTTCAACAAAATCTTTGTATCAACCAAACAGTACAACTTCCTCAGTACTCAAGGAGTCCTGAACCCACCTCCAATTTCTGAGACAAAACAAAAATACCCAATGTCATAAATGCCGCCATTCACCATGCTTTGATTTTGCCTTCAATGGGTTATTTGAGGACAAATCCCTCTCTTTTGCTTTTGTCCTTCAAAATGAGACTGGCTCTGAATTAGGAAATGTAATTATTTGGTTTCCTGATTCTGCGCAACTCACTTGCCCCACTCATGCTTGTGGCGGGTGATCCTACTGTCCATGTACTGTTTTGTGGTAAAGCTACACAGTATATAATCCCAATTTATATACCCAATAAAATTTAAGTTTTATTCACATTTTTATCTTTGTGTCTTCATGTACTTTGGCGCCTCTCTCTAGTCATAACTAGTAGAGATTATTCATTCAGTGCCACAAGGTGATCACATAGCCTTCACTACCATTCTAACCAAGACTTAGTACAAATCCAATCCTAAGGTTAGAATTTCCTGTTGTGACTCTGTGCCATGCCTCAGAACACAACAAAAATGGTGCTTATTACAGGGGCTGTAATCCCTCAGTTATCTCTTTACAACTATGTTTTCAGGTCCTTTGCCTCCTGCCATACAAGAGCTGACTTCACCTGAAATTCCCCAGTCCTCCTATCAAGGAAGATATTAAAGACCCACCTATTGTCCCTAATGTGCTGAACCTTGGGAGTTGTCCCCGCTTAGTGGTCTACCCTTTGGGTACCTCTGACTTAGAACAAGTCATGGCAGTAGCCCTTGGGATAGCCTGTGAAGGGGCCATCCCGCGCCTCTAATTATAGTTCAGTTGAGCAGAATACTACAGATTGGTTATGGCTCTGCAATTTCCACAGCATCTCCTCTCATTGGCTGGCTCTGCTATGCACCTATTGTCATCCTTTGTACAGCCTGCCTTAGCTCACCATCAAATGGTGTTAGGGCTCCACGTTCTGGAGGTTTCATCCCTACAAGCCACCACCACAAACCACTGGGATCAGTTTGCTGCTTACCAGCAGTGGATTCACTCCCTGTTTCCCTTGGTATCTGATGACCAAGGCGGCTCTATTACCTCATAAGCTTGCTTGGTTTATTCCATTGAAAGAATGTCCCAGTCCATCCTTGAATATGTCAGGGAGCATCTGCATGAGTTTCACCCGTTAGAACAGCCCTGGCAAATCCAAGTAGATTCCACCCTGAATGCCTACCTCCCAATTGCAAACAGCTTGTGCAGTAGCTCAATGTGTTCAGTGCTTAATCCTTTGATCAATCACAAAAAGTGGCAGACCTTGCCGCTAGAGGCCTCTGCAAGCTCAATGAAGAGTTTGATCAAGAAAGAGTTGCCTGTCAGGGATCTGGCCTGTGGGGGGTTCCTGGGTACTTGCAGGCAGACAGCTCACGGGCCCTGCAGGTAGGGCCCACCACAAGATTGGTGCTAAATTTACAACATACAATAACAATTTTCCCAGGAGGGCCCAGGTCTGCTCGCAGGTACCATTGAATCAATCAGACCGGTGAGAGTGATATCCATTGCCCCAAATATCTGAGTGGAGGTGGATTCTTTGGCTGCAACAGATTCCTGCAGGTGGTTGGGCCACAGGGTAAGAGGTGGTGTCATTGGAAATAAATAGGCAGGCAGGTAGTTGTACTTGCCCCAGAATAGCAGAGGAGGTATGATGATTCTGGTACCTTCTCTGTAAACGGTCTCTGTCTCTCTAGTTCTAGCCTCTGGGTCGTAGATTAAGATTTTCTCTAGTGTGAACTCCAAATATGCTGGGTTTGGTGGATATTCTGTGAAATGTAAGGAGCAAAGGGAGCTCCTAGTGGACAATATAGTTTGGGTGGCTGGTCTGCAGTTATTTGGGGTAGATAAGTGTGAAGCACAGAACTACGGGAGTTGGAATGCAAATGAAATAGAACTAAAATCAAGTATGAGATAACTTGGTTGAACCAAAAGTTCATGTCACTTCATTGCAAGAATGGCAATGGGTAACTTCCTGGCAGCCCAGGGTATAAGTATACCCATCTGCCATAAAGAAACTTTTACAAATTCCTTTGGGCCTGGTGCTACTGTCTACCAGGCTTTTAAAGCTCTTGGCAGCATACATTGCAGGAGTTATTTCATTGGCTGGTTCAAACTGAGAAAACTCAAATTTCTCTTTCAGGCTGTGGGATTTGTCATCTTTGTGTGTGTGACAGAAATTACTGGATAATATGAAGCCATTTCTAAATGATGGGGAATTACAAACCAAATCCACATAGAATTGATTATTAACCACCAACAAGGCTTCAGATATTTTTTTGTGAAATTTCCAATTGAAACTCCAGAATTAAGTAGAACCAGTAGTCCTAACCAGAGTAAACCAAGATAAATGACCTGGGAAAGCATCAATGCATATTCAGCATAGAATTCTGGGCATTGAGAAGGGACACAATTTTCAGTTTCAAGAATGGGGGGAGCTGAAAAATTGGCTGGCATGAAATTGACATTTGGAGGCGCCAACAACAAAGTTCCAGATGCTGGGCCCCATCTTCCTGAAATGATTTGGTTCAGAATCAGATTGTACAGAATATACCGTAACAGCCCAATCACAGGATGCATTTTTAAAATTTAAAATTTAGAACTTGGGATAATTGATTTTTATTGAGTAAATTTAGGAGGACTCAACTCTTAGAGTTGAAAAAGGGAAAACTATTCAATATATATCAGGAAAATTGACTAAGCAATACCACCTGAGTCTTGACCTCCTATTCCTTCTACGTTGCTAAGTAAGTATCTGGTCCAATTTGCAAAGAACCCTTGCGTGACTAGTCTCTGACAACCATACTGATTAACAAGCTCATATTGGGTGACCCTCATATTACGTCAATTTATCAACATCAGTTTGAAAGGGGGAGCTGGTTTCAGCTGGCAGACTGGAGCAGCTGTGACCCATTTTCAATCAACCGTTTGGTTTAAATCCATTAACTTGGTCAATTTCAATACAGATTTTCCGGCCTTCTGAGCCTTCTTACTTGGACAGACAATACCCGGCATTATGAAATCTACCATGACAGGGTGGCCCACATTCAACAGGAAGTTTCTTTGCTTCCCTTGCTGCAGTGTCCCAAGTTATTCTGGGATCTTTGGATTGTCCTGCACTTTCATTGGTTGGGTTAAAAGGAATCTTTGACGTGGGGAGCCTCAATGCAGATAATTTTAGTTCATCAAGCCTTAGTAGATTCCCCAAAGTCAAATCCTGCTCTGGTTTGAGCCCAAAAATATGCAGGCAACTGGTCCTGCAGCCTGCAGGGTATTGGGGTTTGAATCCTGTAGTTGAGGTTTTCATATAAGCATAGTCAACATGTGTTTTTTATTTGCAACATTGCCACCGCTGCTGCCATTGTCAAGCTCCAGACTCAAGTGAATGAGTTGTCCACACCCAAGCCAGATGTTCCTCCTTATTCCCCGTCTGAAAATCCAATGTATAGAGAACAGAAACTATGAAACATCATTTGAGAGCTATGTGCGTCCACCTGCAGTCAGGGACGCCCTGCAGAGTTGCCACAGCCAGACCCTCAGGTGCTTGCCTTGACAGCTCAAGTTGCCAAGCTACAGCAAGAAGTCACTGCTCTACGCAAGATTGTGGCAACTGCTGCTAGTCCAGCTGAATTCATCAACAAAGATGGCTGCTGCCCAGGACTGCCAGGAAACCACTGAATCCAATGTTCTAGAGAGTTGATTGCTCTAGCCAATGAAGTGGACCATCTGAAATGGGATCACTCCAGCCTTGACAAGGACGTTCAAGAAATGACTGAGTTAATTGATTTAGTAAACAACAGGGCTTCCCCTTGCCTCTCAGTGGGACCTTCTCTGACCTCCCTGCCGGCTGAGCTTTCTACTGTGGTAACCATACATGGTCAGCGCCTGGACGTTACTGAGCAACAGACCACCCTAGACAATAGTACAGGTGGCCAAACTTCTGAGACCTTGACTATGCTTGAGGAGAGTGTTTGCCAGCCTTGGGCTAGACAGCCCCCTCCAAATCTGAAGCTGATTTCTCCCTGTGTATAAATGTACTCAATAGCAACAATAGTGGCCCAACTCCCAAAGCACACTTCAAACCTACCTTCAAACAAGTTATTGACCCTATAACATCCATCATTGCAGCATTCCTGACTATCTACAAAACTTCCATACAAAGAGCTTCTGATGAGGTTAAGAAGAAGCACATTCTAACATGTCTTCACCCAATCTGTCAGGAGGAAGTAGTATCAGAACTGCCTACCATTGAGACTTGGGAAGAGATAAAACAGCTTCTGATTTACAAATTTGGTGGCAACCTTAGTTTGGAAGTGAAGAAGGACGCTTTTATGCACATTGCCTTCAAACCCAAGGAGACTCTGGCTGAATTTGTGGACAGATTCTATTTGGAAGGACAGCAATTGATAACTAGCAGACAGCAGATAGCACATGAAGCGTACATGGCTTGCGCTCAAGCCCTCAAAGTTAATTGGCTTCTGTGTCTCCACTTTAAATCCCACAAGGCCATGCTTTCCTCTATGAAGAGAATAAAGACACTGCTGCAGGATATGCATCTTACCAATTATAGGGTGGTTATGTGGGAGAATTTAGCTGCCTCTAATTCTGGTTCTTCTTCCTGTGGCCCTTGCATCCTCATTATGAACTCCCAGAATCCTTCTAGTCACTAGGGTTGCCATAACTGCGGCCAGATTGATCACCACTCTAAAGTCTGTACCAATCCTTGGGTTGAAGGAGCTGATCCCAAGAAGAAGGCAGGAAAATAACAGTCAACCTAGAGGCAGAGACGCTCTTGGTTGACAATCCTTCCCAGTCTCCTCCAATTACCCCTCCATAGCAGACTCTGAGCCTACTGACACTGAGGCTCCTCCCATTCTGCTGATGTTCTGTGATATCTTTGATGATTATGACATGGATGATTCAGACACTGAAAATTATGACACCTATGGGTATTCAGTTTTTGCAGTTCCTGAGACCATTGCAGTCCCTTACAATTTACAATCTGGGAAAACTACAACAGCTGCCAAGCCGCTGTCTGAAGCCAAAGAGGTTGTCTCTTGTCCATACCTCACTCAAGCTAAGAGGTCTCCCTTACTTGTAGAATCTTCTAAAGAAGCAGCTGAAGTAGCTGATGCTCTATTTAATAATGTTTCAGTCTTTCTTCCTCTCCAGAATATCTATAAGGGGTTTTCAGGCTTGAGATGCATGATCAAAAAGGGGTACAAAGAGCTAGCAGAAGGCCAGGATATCCTGGCCGTCCTTCCAACTTTTGGTTGTACTACTACTTGTGTAGATATATCCACCCAAAAGGTGAAGACCAAGGCCGCCTTGAACACTGTATCTCCTGTTAATGTTGTCTCTTCAAAGCTTGTCAAGAAGCTCAAACTTGCCCCCAACCTTAACTATCACCAGTCTTATGGTACAGCTGGGCTGTTCATGACTCGGGCTATAGGAGATTATTCTGCTCTTCCCATGCAGTTTGGGAATCTACTCTAAGCTGCGCCTGTTATAGTCTTGGAGAATGAGAGTCACAATCTTTTAGTTGGTACTCACTTCCTTAGGGAATATAATGGGATCATCAACTTAAAAGATGGCTACCTCTTTATCTTAGGGTATGAGGTCCCTTTAATCTTTGAGGAGCCTGTCAAAGTTCCCAGAAAGTGCCTCAAGATGTGTGCCTTAGAATATCCCACTGGTGTCTTAACTCTAAAATACTGTACCCACTCATCCCACATGAAGTGTTCTCCTATGGCTTGCCCTGGATCTGAAGGGATTCCTCTCTTGGCCACTTCTGCAATGACTGTTTCCCCTGGATCTCAAGCTATCCTAGACTCTCAGATATCATATGAGTTACTTGAGCATACATTCCTGGAGCTGTACTCTCCTTCCTTGCTAGGCCACAAAAAACCCTACCTCTGCCCAGGGGTCTTAGACGTCTCTCATAACAATCCTGTTCAATTTCTGGTAGCCAACTTGACTGCTCTCCCCATACATGTGTCTAGAGGTCAGGTTGTTGGCTATGGCAAGTTGCTGAATGCTCCTGATGCCCTATCACTACATCCCTTTCTTACTTTCCAGGACTTCAATTTACCTGAAGACAAGCCCCAGGTCCTATCTTTGTTTACAGTGTAAGATTTCCTGCAACTATCTCCAGTTCAACAGAATGAGGTGCTTGATCTTCTAGATCAGCTTTCAGATATCTTTGCTAAATATAGCACTGATTATGGTCTAGCCAAAGTAGTTATTTACCAGATTGATACTAGTGATGCTATCCTCTTTTGAGCTAAACCTTACCGCCACAGTCAAGTAGAGGATGCTCAGGTATCTAAGGAGCTCAAACAACTATTAGACGCTGGGCTATTTGCTCCTTCCCAAAGTCCATGGGACTCCCTTTTGCTCATACTGAAGAAAAATGGAGGTCACCACATTGTGACAAATTATTGACAGTTAAACTCCTTAACCAAGAAGGATTCCTACCCCTTGCTGTGTATTGATGATGCTCTCTACTGCCTTGGAGGCTCTAAGTCTCACAGTAAGTTCCATCATGCTGGGAATTATCTGGCCAAGTAAAAAGGCTCAAAAAGCCAAAAAACTATTAACAAGATTGATCCTTTTAACGGATTTAAATCAAACAGTCAATCAAAAATGGGTTACGGCTGCTCCAGTCTACCAGCTTAAACCAAGTCCCCCTATAAGTTGACGTTGATAAATTGACGTAACTTAAGGGTCACCCAATACAAGATTGTTAATCAGCATGATTGTCAGAAATTGATCACCCAAGGGTTCTTTGCAACCTAGACCAGATACTCACTTGACAATCTGGAAGGAATAAGAGCCCATGATCCAGGTGGTATTGCTTAGTCAATTTTTGATATATATTGAATAATTTTCACTGTTTCAACTCTAAGAGTTGAGTCCTCCCAAACTTTAATCAATAAAAATCATATATCCCTTGGTCTAATTTACATTTTTAAATGCATCATGTAGTTGGATTATTGCGTTACATCCCCTACAATCTGGTTCTAAGCCAGATCATTACTGGAATATGGGGCCCTGTAGTTATAACTTTGTTGTTGGCACCTCTCAATGGTAATTCCATGCCTGCCAATCTTGGAGTTGTCCCCCCTTTCCTTGAAACTGAAAATTGTGTTGAATCTCAATGTTCTGAATTTTATTCTGAAGATACTCTGATGCTTTCACAGGCTATTTATCTTGGGCTCCTTTGATTAGGATTAATTATTTTACTTAATCCTAGTATCTCAATTGAAAATCTCACAAAAAGATATCTGAAGCCACATTGGTGATTAATAATTAATTCTATGTGGATTTGGGTGGTAATTCCCTGCCACTTAGAGACAGCTTCATACTATCCCGCAATTTCTGTCACACTAAGTTCTTATATGCTATGAATTTAGCATCTGGGTACTGGCAAATCAACCTCTTCCCTGAGGATAGACAAAAGGCCGCACTTATCATCTCAGAGGTACAGTTTGAGCTACATGTATGCTGCAAGGACTCTGCAATGCCCCGGCTACCTTCCAAAAAGCCATGGACTCCATCCTTTGTGATATAAAGCTTTTGTGTGTCTTAGTGTATCTGGATGATATAACAGTCTTCAGTGCTACCTTTACAATCATCTGGCTCACCTCAAATAATTGCTTGTAAAAAATTGAGAGGCTGGCCTTAAAGTGAAACCATCTAAGTGTGCTTTCTTCAAGGAACACCTTGAATTCTTGGGCCATGAAGTAACCAAGACTGGGATTTGCCATTGACCAAGAAAGTTGATGCCATTGACAAAATGCTTCCACCCACCAACTTACAAGAGGTACAAGTCTTTCTGGGCATGATGGTTTTTGTGAGGTTCCTGGTTGCCAGTCCCCAAAGTGTGTCCTGGGTCATAGCCAGGGACCAGCTTGAAGGAGTTGTCATTCCCCAAAAGTGGTGAGTGGTTTCCTAAAAGCTTGTACTTAGCATTCATGACTGCAAACTCTTCCAGCACTTTTCTAATTACTAGGCAGGCATCCCCACCATGCACCTGTACTTTAGTGGGCGCTAGTCCCTTTGTGGGCCTGTACCAGTCCTTTAAAAACCTAATAAATTCATTCCCTATAAACTCCATTCCCCTATCTGTCATCTCAAGATGCCTAGTTAATATCTCCCACATCTCCTGGGAAGACTTACTGGTGGCAAATCACCAGAAATTTTGACAATAGGAATCTTCTTCCCCTTGACTAGGGTAAAAGATATGGGGTAGCTCACTCATAAGGCTTGTATATTTATCACAGAAAAATTTGGGCAGGGGTTGTAATAGGCTTTCATTCACGGTTAGAAGGAAGATCCCCTTAGAAACCTTCTGATATAATGCCTGGGTGGGGAAACAAAAGGGGGTTGCCAGTACTTGGAGTCCTTCAACAATCTCTTGTACTCCTTGTACTTGGTCTTGGGCTCCTGCACCTTTATTTTGAGCTCCTGCGGTCTGTTCCAGCTCAGGCTTCTTATCCTTAGCCCTGGCTGATGTATCTTGGGCTTCTGCACCTTTAGCTTGGTCTTCAGTTCCTTCTGTAGTCCTTGTGGCCTTTGTAATCCACTTGATCCAGTCCCTGAAGAGTCTCAGATAACTCCTCCTTTTATAGCTCCTATTCCAAGTCCAAATTCCTTCTCAGAACTCTTGTCTTCCAAAGCTTAAACTATCCAGTTTTTCTTCCTCTACAATATGTTAAGCTTTATAACTTACTTCAGCCAATGAAAGACCTGAATTTCCTGCTTCTGCACCTCATTTTTTAGGCTTTAACTCTTAAGTTAAAGCCCTCAAAACACCAATTAAATAAACTCTGGCTTGCAGCCAATCATACGCATCAATTCAACTGTTTTTCCAAACAGTTTGCCCAAATGACTTGATATTGACTATGGTTCAAATTTGAAGCTGTCTTGCTCCAGGTAAACAACTCTCCACGTTTCAAAAGGGTTAACTGTGATTCCCGTCACGTTTCTCTAGCAAATCTTAAGTGCTTTTGCCTATGCTTTACATAGGGGATTTCCAAACCCTTGATTTTACAACATTTCTCCGTATTTCCCTGAATTTTCTTCAACGTTTTGCGCCCTCAAACTTGCCTGTTGCTCCCCTTTCATTGCTCCTAGTTGTTCTCAGAAAAATTTGCTTAAGTGCCTTCACAGTTTCTCTGTTCTATTTCTGGCCTCTTCCTGGCTCCTTTCCACTCAATTCAAACTTAATGATTTACAGTCCAAACACTGTAAGTAATTCATTTTTCTCTTTCTTTTAACCATATGATAACTAATACAATATTTTTATCATATCTTTTGGAAGCATAAAATCATTATTTAACTGCTTCTTTTCTTAAAATTTCCTCTTCTAAGAAACTAAAACCAGCACTCCATCTTCTATATCCAGTCTGGATAGTCCTTCTGAGTCTATCAGTTTCATAGATAGTACTTCACTATCATATTCTATTCCTTCTGACAGCTCTTCAACCACAACTTTCAGTTCTTCAGCCTAGCCAGCAATCAGTCTATTTCAATAAACAAACAGCAGCTACTTCTGCATCCTGATCTTCTAACCCTCTGGCTGCTCTTGCACCATGATCAGATAATCCTACATCATAATCTTCCAGTCCTTCAGCTTATCCTCACTATGAAACACTTTAGTTCCAAACTTCAACATGAACCAACAGTCCCTCAACTAGCCTTCACTGTGATCATACAGTCCTTCTTACTAGTCTACTCTGCTGATCCCATACTATGAACCACCTTGGTTCTTTATCTCAGTTCCTGTTACCAGAACCTGTAGACTCAGGAATGAGTCTACATTGAACTGGCGTTTGACTGGGCTCTTGCAAGTGGCACTTCACTTAGGCCATCTAACCATAGATCAATAAAGTCTATGCTGTTGTTTTTACTCAACCAGGTGATTAAATTTTGAGCTTTCAGTTGCAAAGCAATCAGGTTCACTTCCCAGAGGCCTGATAACACCAAGCTCTGCAGCTGCTTCCCCAAGCGACCACCTTGGTGACACCTCTGAGAAAATTTATGCTCTCCAATGCTCACTTTGGAATCTCCAAAAAGCTCCCATAGGGACATAAACAAGGACACCCTACCAGTCTGTTAGGTAGGATGCTTGCTCACAGACCTCTTGTGAGCATATCAGGGTATGTAGAGCTCTCAAATCTCCTCCCCTCCCTGGCAGCCTGCGTTATCTGCTAGGGTCTAAACATCCTCTAGCCTGAGCAGCACACGCTACCCATCAGGCTGGATTACTCTCCACCCCAAGCAGCTAAAGTTCACTGCTGATCTATCTTATTCCTCACCCCTAGCAGCCACAGTTCCCTGCTGGGTGGAGACAACATCTGACCCTAGTAGTCTTTTCACCTACTAGCTAGTCCTTACCTCCTCTAGTAGCCATCATTTCCTACTAGGCCTCTACCTTTAAAAAACCAACAACACATTGTCAATCTTCAGCATAGTGTCTTTATTTGAAGCCAAATCAACCCTTACCTGAAAGACTGTTTACATGTGGACCATCACAAGGTTACTACATACAGTTTATCCCTGACTTTGACAACACTAGCAAGCCTTTGGTCCAACTGTTATGCAATGTCCCTTTTTAATGGACCGCTAGTAAGCAACAGGCCTTTGAGATCCTTAAACAAAAACTCAAAGAGGCTCCCATCCTGGTGTATCCTGACTACAATAAGGAATTTATACTTTACACTGATGCTAGAGACCTGGATATTGTTGCCATCTTGGCTCAATTAGACAATGAGGGTGTAGATCATCCTGTGGCTTATACTTCTTGTGTACTGAGCAAGCATGAGAAGAATTACAGTATCACAGAGAAAGAGTACCTTGCTGTACTGCATGCTGTCAAGAAGTTCCACCATTATTTGTATGGTACCCATTTTACAGTGGTCACTGATCACGCCTCCCTTAAATGGTTACAACAGCTTAAAGAGCCAGAAGGACAACTAGCTAGATGGGCTCTCCGCCTTCAAGGTTAAAACTTTACTGTACTACATTGTCCCAGGATTCAACACCAGAACACTGATGACTTATCCAGAATGCCCATCCTTGCTCTACACCCTGCTGAGGCTGATCAACTGTATGAGCTAATTGGGTATCCCTCTTCTTGGGAAAGCAAGACAGAAGAAGTCAAATTAGCCCTGTCCAAACTATCTGAGGATACACTTATTTGGGAAAATCAACTATTCAAAAACTTACAAGACCAGAATCTGCCTTATGTACAGCCTAGTCTCCGCCTTTTGTTGGTGCTTCAAGCCCATAAAGAAACTGGGCATGGGGTCATAGCCAAGACCTTTGACTGGCTCCAGAAAAATTATTTATGGGAAAACCTCTGTCTGCTAATTCCAGACGTCATAGCTAGTTGCCACAACTGCCAGCTCCAGAGACCTTGAGCTGCCTCTCACAAGTTCAAGCTAGTTCCCCCTCAACATGCCTTTCACACTTTCAGCATTGACGCTGTAGGGCCTTTCCCCTGCTCCTTCTCTGTTTGTTGCTTTATCCTAATTGCGGTTGATCATTTTAGCAAGTGGGTAGAAGCGCGCCCTACCAAAGACATCACTGCCAGGACAACCACCGCCTTTCTGCTGCAAGATGTTTTCTACTGCCATGGCTGCCCTCAAGTGTTGCTATCTGACTATGGGACTAAATTCAATGCTAAATTAGTAACCTCTGTTGTTGAAGCCTTGGGGTCTCACCAGTCTTTCTCTGCCCCCTATAACCCTTCTACCAATGGGGCAGTTGAGCGTGCAAATTTGACACTGGTTTCTATCATGAAGAAACTCACTTACTCCGATGCTGCAAACTGGGATCTATACTTAACCGCTGCTCTCTTTGCCTATTGCCTTATCAAACATTGCATCACCAGGTATTCCCCCTTTGCTATGCTGTATGGGCGTGAGGCCACCACTCTGTCACTCTTAGGATCCCCCTACTCTCCTCTGATAAGGCTATGAATCCTGACAACCATATCAAGGAACTAGTCAATTGCATATTGACATACAGGCCACTGCTTATACCTCTGTGTATAAGACCAAGATGCTTGAGCTCTCTCCTGACAATGCTGGCCGCTCACCCCTGCCTGATTTTGACATTGGGGACCATGTTCTCTACTATCAGCATAAAATAGGAGGACATTCTCATAAACTAGACTTGTTGTGAATTGGGCCCTTGGAAGTGACCTTCAAACAAGGATCTGAGTATACTGTAAAAATCCTCTCCAGTGATTGTTTGTTTGCCTGAGTACATGCCAAGCTTCTCCGCAAGTACTACCCTCTAAGGCCAATCTAGAGGGGGACAATGTTGTGAATGCTGCCATTCACCATGTTTTGATTTTGCCTTCAATGGGATATTTTGAGGACAAATCTCTATCTTTTGCCTTTTCTCCTCAAAATGAGTCCATACCCAAGCTGGGAAATACAATTGTTTGGTTTCCTGGCTCTGCACAACTCACTTGCCCAACTCATGCTTGTGGCAAGTGATCCTACTGTCCATGTACTGTTTTGTGGTAAAGCTACATAGTATATATTCCATTTCATATTCACCAATAAAATTCAAGTTCTATTCACTTTTTTGTCTTTGTGTCTCCATATACTTTGGCGCCTCTCTAGCCACGTCTATCAGATATTATTCATTCAGGACCACAAGGTAATTGTATAGCCTTCCCTGCCATTCTAACCAAGACTTAGTACAAATCCAATCCTAAGGTTAGGATTTCCTGTTGTGACTCTGTGCCACGCCTCAGATCACAACACTGTCTATGCAATAGGAGGAGTACTCCAAATTCAAACTAAAGAAAAGGTCTTACACGCTGTACAATATGAGTCAAGGAAACTATCTAACAGTTAACAAAGATACCCCATACATGACAAGGAGTTAGTAGACATTACACACTGCCTAATGAAGTGAGAATGCTATCTGGAAAAAGCCCAAAAATTCAAGGTACTCACTAACCACAAGTTGCTGATATTCTTTAAAACTCAACAACACCTATCAAGAAGACAAGCCAAATGGATGAGCCTCATACAGAGGTACCCCATGCAAATTAAATACAAACCAGGCAAGGAAATGCTTACTGCAGATGCCCTGTCAAGGCTATACTGTAAAAATCTCTTATGCACTGATAAAGACCCCAATTGGCCCATGTTAATCATGGGGAATATACAAGAAGGGTTCCCTCCTTGCACACCAATGGACATCTAAGAGAAGGTCCTGAAGAACAAACATCTGTTCAAAAATTTATATGGTACTCTACACCACATACTACAAAGTGGCAATACTGTACCCTACATCCTGTCAACACAAAAGATTGACAAAATACTTTGATATCACAGATATCCGGAACACACCTAGTAGGAGCTTGCATGAATATCAAGACACACTGCTGGTGGCCTGACATGCTGGACAACATCAAGGAAGCATAAATCAATGTAAAGTATGTGAAAATTATGCCCAAATCAAGGCACCACCCAAGTCAGTACTACTAGTATCAATCACACAATCCTTCAAGGTGTGATCACTGGATATTGTGGGACCAATGCCTGGCAAAACAAAGAAAAAAGTACATAATAACAGCTATCAACTATGAAATAAGATGGTCTGTGGCACAAGCTACAAAAGAACACAAAGACAATGATGTGAGACAATTTATTGGCAAATAAATCATAGCTAAGTTCAGTAAACCTGACCTCCTAATCACAGATGGAGGAACTGAATCTAAAGCTATTGATATTAACATCTACCTTTCCAAAAAAGAATAAAATGCACCATAGACAGCTCCTATCATCCACAAGCAAACAGAAGAGTTGAAAACCTGAATGGTTTCCTTTTAGAGGCCATCAGCAATTTATCTGCCAACCATCCAAAAGACTGGGTTGACATATTACCAACTGCACTTATGGTGTGCAGAACACAATTTAATTACAACACAGGCAAAAGCCACTATGAAATTGTCTATGGACATAAACATGCCATTGTTAGCACTAAATTATGGCCACAATTACCTCTGCCTAATAAAGTGCCAGACAACAATGACCCTGATGTACAACACACCAGAAAAGACCAAAAAGACAAGGAAAGGGTTGATAGAGAAGCAATTCTATTACAACAGGAATGCTCTAAAGTTGAGAACAAGGTATGAGTTGTTAACAACAACATTCACAAGTTAGACCCAGAGTTATGCGGACCAGGTATTGTCATGGAGATCAAACCCAACAACACCTACCTCATCAAAGGAATTGGCGCAAGAACCAAACTTGAACAGATGCACCATTAACAATTTTGCCTGTGCAATGCAAGAACAGCACAACACAACTCTTGGCTCCCTGTACCCAATGCAAAACTGGATCAGTACCAAGCCCAAGTTCCTGACAATCTCAAAAGATCCTCAAGGTTTCACCTTCCAGCACCATAGGGGGAGATGTTGCAACATCTTTGATTACTCCCTCTTGGGAAATAAAGTCCCCAAGTGACTCCCCAAATGATTCCCTGACTAATCATAATTTGGCGGCACTCTTGTCATTTTCCCATCTATTACAGGGATCAAGCATTTGATTCCTAAAAGGAACACTACTTGGACAAGTCCCATGACCATCATGACGTACATGGATAACGTGTGGCTTCTCATGATACTATATAATACCCTATATTCATATCCAATAAATTATGATTCTCTTCTTAATTTTCCCCTATATATTATTCATTATACTTCCCAGAAGTATAAACATGACAATATCAAGCACCAGTAAAAAGTATAGCCACCTTCAAAGCCAAGGATAAGCACCTGAAGGTTAGAAGAAATCAAGCTTGCTCAAGGATATTCTAGGTTCCAAACAGCACCCAGATATTTACTATCCCTTTAAAAAAGAAAGGTTCAGAATGCATGGATATCAAATAGAGAGTGCAAAAAGGTTGTACAAGCAGCAGACAAACCCAGACAAGCAGCATAGCAGTTTTGCTATGTTTTGATCTGAAGCAAGCCCCAAAAAGAAAAATAAAGCATTGTACCCAATCCAGTGTATTTTATTTAGGGGATTGGGGTATCAAACGTTAAAATCCAGCTCCCTAATTAGATCACCAAGATATTGGGCAGTGAATCTAAAACAAAATTCTCTCCTATCTTTCATGAATTTTTTTAAGATAATAAACACAAGTTGATGAAAGAATCAACCCCTGGTACCCAGGAAATGCGGCCTGCTAACCCAGAGGGCCAGGAGCCTGGATGCATGTGTTTTTTTGACTCAAATCTAAATGTGACTCAATAGCCTGCCGCTAAGTTGAGAAGATTTCCTGAATAAAGAATTTGCCACAGCAAAGAGTGCACCATTAAGGCCCAGAACTACACAGAAGCAGCTGCCTGCCTAAAAGAAGTTAAGAAAAAACTTGAAAACAAAACTTCAATGAGTGTCAGCCTGCACCAGCCCCCAGCATCCAAAATATAATGAATTTGACTAGGCCCTGTGATGCTGAGAATAAAATCAGCAAAATAGAATGCCACCACTTCTATTCACCAGCGCCAGCCAACCCAGGATTAGCTGCACTTGAAGCCCCCTCAAAATTTCCATTTACCAACAGAAGGATGTCTGTGGATCTGAAGCCCGCAAATTTCAGAGGCGCAAAATTTGATAGCATAAAGCCCAGCTATGTTGGGAATGGCAGTATTGTTATTCTGATAATAAAGGTTAATGAAACTTTGGTTCAAGCAAATTTTACCTTATCTAGCTCTAGTAATATACCACTTTCACTCCATTCCAGAAGGCTCAAAGGCCCCTGCCAATCCTATAGATGAACCTGCGGCCCCCTTGCTTGTATTATTCTGTCTAGTTGGATCATCCTTCAGGCCCATACATTTCACTGAATACCTCCTGAACCCATCCTACTCCGAGTTAAACTTGGAAAATATACTCATTTATAACCCCTTGGCAAGAACCAGAACCTAAAAAACATTTAAATGTAAAGAAAAGGGGTACACAGCAAAGCTTAGGCAACTCAGTGAGAAATATGACTTCCAACTGGCCCATTTAGTACCAATGGTCCCTCCTCTGACCCCACAGCCTGACTGCTTGCAAGAAACTGTTGCCACCACTGATGCCACCTCCACCCAACAGTTGGGTGTATTCTATATTCCTCTTACGGACTTTGTAGGCTCCATGGCACCTAACTCTAGCTTTTTTCCTTGATTGGTTGATCATTATATTAAATTATCAAGTTTGCACCCATCCCATGGTGGCCCCTTGTTGTAACGTAGGCTCTAGTGTTTGATAATAGATTAACTCAAATTACATTTTGATATACTTTATCCTAAATTAAGTGCTTATTAAAGACTATCCTAGTATGAAGTGATGCTTAAATAGTGTAAAATTGATCATTTATTAATATAAAAAAGGGAAGAGCTATATAGGGATTGGGGAATTAGTTGTTAGCCACTGATACTCTGCTCACGCTTCCATATCAGATCATATTGGCATCCAGCCCATCATTCAATGTAATCATTTGATGGGCTAAATAACCCTCTGAGGCTTATAACCTTTTGATCCACTGAGCCAGTCATACATCCATGAAACATGTCTATCCAGAGCCTCAAACTAGAGCCTAATTAATGGCAGGTACCATTGACATCAGTAATGGCTAGTTTACATTAACTACCTTACAACACCCCTACCCTCTGCCTGGGCCAAACAGTGCTACCATCAACACTTGGCATCCTGACACCATCAATAACACAAGCATAAGTATATTTACCTTGATGCTAAAATTTTGCTTAATTTTTTAAAGTGGGTTTTTACAATTGGCAGGACTTTTTTAATTATTGACACTAAGTATCAAGAGCTTATAGTTGGCAGAAACCAAGGGCTTGGGGAAAATACTGTGGATGTATACATCTAGGCCTGAGCTACATTCAGGAGGATGGGGAGCTATATGCCCCTGCCAGGGAAGCTGGAAACTTGTTGGTTTCACACCGCTTGGAGACCACCACTGATCAGGGCAATCTTAAACTGGTGTACAAGAAGGCATGATTCATCCTGTCATGAATGGCATTTAAATACTAATATTGAACACAATACAAAACCAAGGAGTATACCCTGGTTCACAGGCAATAATCACTGCTAGTCAAGAGGGACAAAGAGCCCCAGGCCGGGGTGGATTAGGCCAAAGTCAAAAGATGTTTTGATGACCCGCCTGCCAACCTGTGAGATTTTCCCTGATGGGGCTTTGGCCATGATCAACCACAAGCCACAGAAAACATGGCCTATGCTGAAGTAGCTGGTTGTCAAAAGGAAGTTAAGATGGAACCTAAAATAATCCCTCCAGTGAACACCCACCAAGACCAGGCCCCAACAACGGACTACTGATGGATCCCCCAGGGTTGCAGGGTACAGGGGATAGTGATGAGGAAATAGAGCATCACCACTTCTATCCCCAGTGCCAGCCAACCCGGAATCAGTTGACCAAGAAGCCTCCCCCAAATGCCAAATTGCTGCTGGAAGAAGGCCTATGGGCCTGAACCCTGAAAATTTTGGAGACACATATTTTAATAGTATGAAACCCCTGCTATGTTGAGAATGGCGGTATTGCCATTCTGATAATAAAGTTTAAATGAACCTTTGGTTCAAACAAATCCTACCCTATCTAGTTATAGTATTTTATTATTTTCATTCTAATCTCTCAGGCACATAGGCTCCTGCCACTCCTACAGTTGATCCCACAGACCCCTCATCTGCACCATACTGCCTACCTGTAGCACTGTTTGGACCTATACATCTCACCAAGTACCCACCAAACCCTGCCTACTCAGAGTTTAGCTTGGAAGATATACTCCTCCTTGACCCCTGGCAAGAACTAGAGTTACAGAAACCATTGGCTGAGAAGGAAAGGGGTATACTGTACTGGCCAGATAAATATGTGATAGATATAATTATACACCTGCCTATCTGGTACCAATGACACCACCTCTAACCCTATGAACTAACTGCTTGCAAGAATCATTCACCATCAACAATACCATCTCCACTCAGATGTTTGGGGGTGCTCTATATTGCTCTCATAGGCCTGGTGGATTCCATGGTGCCTATTGCAGTCCCTGGTCCTGGCTAGGTTGATCTCTGCCCTATGTTATCAAGTTGGCACCCATCCCATGGTGGGCATTACCCTCTGGCCCAGAGGTCCCCCACCTGCGTCCAACACTACTCCCATCAACAAGAGGTATCCCAACACATCAGCCTTTGGCTGATATACCCTTGTTCACTGGATGAATCTACCAAATCAGAACCACTTACTACATGGTAAGCAGTGTTATGGATATAAATTGACTAGGGGTTTTGGTTGGCTAATGTATGAATGTTCACATATCGGTTCCTGCAAACACCTTGTGGTTGCTTTTGACCTGTAGAGTTCCTTATAACCAAATATGGGCTGGCATTGGGATCTGGATCCTTGCCTGCTGCTTGCTGCTTAGAGTACCTCCAATAAGCTGACCAGGATCGAGCCTTTGGGTATACGCTTGGATACCGGTTTCTGAATGGAATAAGTTCACCCTTGCTAACTGATTTTGACACGGGATCTTCAGCGCTCATCTTCCATTTGCTGGGAAGATGTCGATTGCTGGTGCTGGGATTGAACGGGCTTAAATTTGGAACATCATGCCTTACGTACTTAAGACCTTTGCCTGAGTTCTTTATCGTTTCAGGTAATGAAGTACAGATTGACTGTCAGGGCCTTCACAAAGGTGTGGATGGAGATGAGGCTATGAAAGTTCCTGATAGCTGATCTGAGGTCTGTGGCGCTGGTATATTTCAAGTGTTGTTTCAAAGCCCTGTTGGCAAGTTTATGGAAGGAATTTGAAAACTCACACGGTGATTTAAAGTTAAGTATCTTTATGAGGGCCAATCAATGAACAGCATCAGGATGATTCCAGCATAGAAAAGTTTGGCTTGGGCTTACCTGTCAGCCCAGGAGGATTTATGGGTGTATTGGTGCTGGATACAGGCTTTTCCCAGGAGAAAATGGTTAACTTCAGTCAAACAGGCGTTGTCATCTAGCTTGAATTGTTCAGCATAATATTAAAAGTGTAAAGAAAAGCTTTATACCCATCCTCACTAGAACAAGGAATTTTATGGACAACCAAAAATCAACAAAGTGGGTCTCTGAAAGAGGACAGAATGGACAGGACAACAACAGAGGCGGGGGCACAAGCAGGGGAGCCAACATCAGGCTTTAAGGGTGTGGGATTAGACATTGTACTAACATGCAACAACAACAGCAAAGAAAAGTTTTCAAAAACGGCGTGACCTCGATAATCTTGTTGTGGTGAACAACAAATATGTAAATTTGGCAATAATCATCTACCAAGAGACCAAGCTTTATTTGCAACAATCGAGTATTAAAGGCTTTTTGGGGATTTAATTTTTTGAGTAGCAGAAGCTTTTAATGATGCATTGGGAAGCCAGCCGTCAATCCAGATGACCCTTAAACCCAAATGCAACAGATCCATTTATCCTTTGCTCTTTGATTATTGTTGGACTGTCTTTTCTGATTCATCTGATTATGTGACGCTACTTCTAGTTTAAATCGATAAATTCGACTGGGTTGGGCCTGGTTCTGCATTTGAAAATGCCAAGTTAGCGGAAGAACCAGAAATATTTCTGCCTATTTTATGGCAGTTGACCCTTATTAAAGGATTCATGTGTTTTTGGAGCCCCCACTTTTATAAATAGAGAGTTGGTATTTTCTTCTGAGAAGTAAGAAGATATTTTCTTACATCTGGGCACTGCAGATAGTTCTGTTTACTGGTCTAAAAGGATTTCTTGACTAGCTACTCCTACAACACCTACCAATATATATGATGTCAGATGTAAAAAGAGAATTCCTTAAGAGGGATAGTTTTTTATTAGAGTTCTGCCAGAGACTACCTTTCAACAGTATGCAAGATCAGAGAAGAAGAGATGCTACCATTTATACAATAAGGAGTTACTCACCAAGGCTTGATGTTTAGTTAAATGAAGAGAACATAGAACAACCAGGAGAGTTTGATGGGCTGAAATATCACAGGTTCTTTATCTACATTAAAATAAAAGAACCCACATCCTGGTGCCAAACAGGCAGGATGATATTGCTAGAACAATTCAAACTTAGTACGTTTTGATTTGATTTGAGGAGCATGAAAATTCATCTATTTACTCGGATTGATATGGAACTTTTTATTGTTTTAATTTTACTGGTAGTTTAATCTGGTTATATCCCAAACCAGATGATGTAATGACAAGCAAGTCGAAACTAGTAAATCTGAATCCATGTGATGTATCCAGTTGGAATAAGAAGTTGAGATCCCCAACATATTTTATTGAAGGTGCCACCACTTCCTAATTCCTATTGGCTGGTTTATAGAACACTTACAAAGCCCCTGCCAAAAAAAGATAAACATACCGAGGAGATGCAATCCACGCAAAAAATTTAAACTGGTTCGATGCAGGGGAGTGGCTGGGTTAAATGTTGTTAAGGATCAAGTTTTGGTATACAATTGAATTTATTAAGAGCCGCAAGAAATTCAAGTGGCTGGAAGCATCCTGATAAGGTACAGAGATCGACAATAAGATTCTATTCCAAAAATCAAAGGTAATATGGCAAAGCTGGATGATGACATTAAATTCATTGCGTTGATTTGATGCATTTTAAAAGCCAATCAAAACAAACCCCATAGAATATGAAAATCCACAGGCTTAGATAATATCAGCCACTACAATAACCATTATAAATCCATTGAAAATTGATTCACAATAACATGCAATTGGCAACTCTCCTAATAACCTCGTTGGTCAAAACAATCGCATCGTGGGTCATAATCCCAAGGTACTTACACTTGTAGCCCAGCCAACCAGTAGAATTTCTAGATGCACTCGCTACAACGACAACCAAATCCCTGCTCATTTGAAACAACTGTAAGGCTTGTCTAAAACACAAACTAACCAGTAGCCCAGTAAAATGCTTACAGCGCCCCTCCTTTGTGGGCTGTCTTTTCTTCAACGACGGTTATAAATTCAATCCTAGCAAGGGAAGATGCGACAGTGTTCAAGTTGGCTACTGCGGCGGCTGCAAAGTCTTCTCGAGTCTAGCCAGCTGCGAGAGGCTCTGTGAACGCACCTCTGTCTAATAGCCATAATAAATATACTCACCAATAAACTTAATCCATTTAAGGATCACATTTCAAAGTACCAAAATTAACCAAATATATCCCACAGGTGCACACATCGCAAAAAATCATAATATACCCTATCACATATATCCCAAACAAACATTGCTGAGAAAGGTAATCCTGCTAAATAAATATGGATTGTACTCATAGCATAAAGCTACACTGATCTGTTTTGCATTGCAGTAATACCAAGTCTAAACCCCCAATACCAATTTCTGAATTCAAATCGTCTATCTTCCCATTTAAAAAACACACTTCTCTTTGTTAGAGCTAGCACTACATCATCCTCACATCTTCTGATATGGGCACCAGGAAGCGATGTAGGCAGCTGTATAATAAAGAACCTGATCTTAAACCATCTCCAGCTATTGGAATTAAAATACTGGAACTTAATCCAAGCCTAAAAGCTATAAAAAACTACTCACATGATCCAATTAACTGATTATAGAGGGTTCAATCTTATAAGTGGTGTCTCAGGCTGAAACCCAATGAGACAATCTAATCCCAGATTCAAGTGCCATATCCAGATGACAATCCCCAGAATAACAGGAATAGCCTAAACCTTAGAAAAACGCTGTAATTCTAATTCAACAAGCTTATATTCATAAGCCGAATATCCCCTCTGGACTGAAAGCTGCTTAGACCAGAGAATTCTCATAATAATCATGTTCACAGAGCCAGCTAACCCTTACACAACACCCATAGTAACTCCGATAAATTAGACCCCCTAGTAAACAGATATAAAGACACCAATCCTCTAATATTTTGTTATGTTCAGACTAAAATAAATATTACTATGGATCCCAGTTTCAGTTAGCCTCTAAATTACTTATTTATAAATTTCTTACACCTTAGACCCTAACTGTGGCACTTTTGTTGAGTAACTTAGATCCAGTTTATAGTTTAATTTATCATTAATCTCATATTCCATTAACCCCTAGGCTATTTACTATTAATTCTCTTTATACTGGTACTACTGGTTTGCTGATGCCCCAAAAAGATGATGCCAACCAATTCCTGTCAAAGCTGAAGAGACTATCATACAAACTTATCTAAACCTCCTATGAATCCAGATCAACCATGATCTACCTCTGGGAGCTCTTTGTAATGGTCCCATGATCTTTTCAATCTTGCCCAAGGTCAATTATCACTCTATTTACCCCCTATATGCAAAGACACTATATAGAATCCCATTTTTAATCAATAAATATTCAGATTCAACTTTGTTGCAACATCTTTAATTACTCCCTCTCAGGGAATTAACGCCCCAAGTAGTTCACCAAACAAGTCACCAAATGTCTCACCAACTAATCATTAAGTTGGTGGCACTGCTATCATTTGATCCTCTATTACGTGGATCAACCAATCCATATCCTAAGCAGAATACAACTTAAGTAAGCCCCGTGACTTATGAGGAAATTACTCAGATAAGCTCCATAACTCCCATGACATACATGGACAGTATGTGGCTTCCCATGATACTATATATTATCCTATATTCATATCTAATAAAGTGTTGAGTACTGGATGTACAAGCATTCTGGCTACTGCCAACCTACTTAACATCCAGCCATTGCCCAATTTGGTGCCCTTCCAATATACCGTTCAATATACTGAGAATGGTAACCAAGCAATATCACATGACTGTCCAAGTATCCAGTGGCTTGAACCCATCTTGCACATGACTAACCCCTAGGTTTGATCCAACTACCATCTTGCACATGACTAACCTCTAGGTTTGATCCAACTAAATCCTCGCCACAGTCAAGTCTATATAAGTCTAAAGTATTATCCAATAAAACATACTTCTCTTCTTCTTAATTCCATATTTAAGGCTTCCCCAAAAAGGTGCTTGTTATCACTGGTAGCAGCTACAGTTTTTTGACCACACCCATAAAGAGAAAATGACTGACCAAAACTGCCCACCTTTGCTCACGTACTCAACCAGGCCACATCCCAGGATACCTGGAAAAGTACTTCCACGCCCATGACATTGATAAGGATATACCTAGTGGATGCACTGTATTTGAAGGTCTGGTCATGCCCAAAGCATGCACCAAGATTATTCAATACAGTTGCTCTCTTCAACCACAAACAAACGCAATATCACCTATCACAGGTGAAGTTACCAACACCAAGTACATTGGTATTGACAAGTTCTCTGGCAAAAACAAGGAAAAAGTCATCAACTGGCTAGACCACTCAGCTGCTAAACTCTGTGCCAGCCGCATCCCCCATGAGAAATGGGTCCAGGAAGCCAGCAAGCGCCTTTACAAGGCTGCAGCTAACTGATTTGCCATCTGGGTTGGCTCACAAACTGACAACCAGCTTGAAAACTGGGAAGAGTTCAAAGAAGACATCATGCACAATTTCTGCGTCACTGAATCCCTCAAAGACATTGCAATACAGCTCAGCAATCTTCCTCAGAAGACCACTATCACAGCTTAGGCCAATGAATTTGAAGAGATACACCGCAAAATCCAAAAACTAACACAAGCTGACAACTTACATACCAGAGCCTCATTCAGCAATAGAATGAAACTCTCTGTTGCTGCCCTCATCTTTCCAGAGGCCAACACCTCCATGCCTGCGCTCATTACAGAAGCCAAGCGCGCAGAAAAACGCACAAACATGAAATATGCTGTACACAACGGCAATTGCTCCTCAACCAGCAATAGCAGAAAAAACTCCAATGACAACAAATGCCAAAACACCAATCATAGCAACAGCAACTCCAATTGAAACAATGGCAATCACAGCCAAAGCACAAACCGCTTCTGTCCCAAGAAAGAAAACACCGCCAAAGTAAACAATGCTGAAATAGCAACCCACTATGAATCTGACCCCACATTCTCTGACCTCAAAGGTCTCAAAACAGAGGAAAAGGGAAAAGAGGAGGGGGAACAGGCTTAAGTGCCCCTGTCTCCCCCAACTTGACAAGAAACTGTACCAAGGCACAAACTTTGCTGCTTACATCCCACGTTTCCTGCAATCCTCCATTTTTATGAACGTAAAAATTAAAGATTGCTCACAACTTCTTGTCTAGCCATGGCTTACAAATCACATACACATAAAAAGTTTTATTTGACTCTGGTGAACAACACACTATGGTTAGAAAAACTTTTGTAACCAAGTACAAAATACCAGTTGTCAAATCCAACTTCAAATATGCCAGAATGGCAGATAAATCAAAGGTTCTACTTGAAGGCAAAACAACTCCCTTCAGAATTGACTGCAAGGCATACAAACTTCCATCAAAGGACTTGTCATGAACAACATAAGCTACAACATTGTAGCAGGCATGGACTGGTTCACCCAAGTGAACCCTACCGTATGTTGGAAAACAAAAACCATGACCATCAAACGCAACTGAGTCAATTTTAATATCCTCAAAGAACCCAACAACCTCATTCTAAGAGACACAGTATTTGTCCAGGTCATAAACTAAGACAACTCAGAACAACTAACTAAAGATAGTATCCTCCACATAATGAGGTACACCAAATTCAATAATATACAAACAACAAAAATCCAATGCCCAGAACTTGTGGCACTCCTAAATGAATACACACATGTATTCAAAGAAGAACTCACAGAGTTATCCCCTAAATGAGAGGTTAAACATGGCGTTGACCTATGTAAAGCCATTCCTAAACCTGCACCCCTCTACAGACTCTCTCCCATGGAGACCTGTTGTGAATCCTGCTATTCACCATATGTTGATTTTGCCTTTGGTGGGCCATTTTGAAGACAAATCTCTCGCTTTTGCTTTTGTCTCTCAAAATGAGTCAATGACTGAATCAGAAAACTCAATTTTTTGGTTTCTTGACTCTGCGCATCTCACTTGCCCCACTCATGCTTGTGGCAAGTGATCCTACCGTCTGGGTAGTTTTTTGTGGTATCAACAGCCACTATATATTTCTTTTCCTAACTCACCAATAAAATTAAGTTATATTCACATTTTTGTCTTTGTGTCTCCACGTACTTCAGCGCCTCTCTCTAGCCATGCCTAGTAGAGATTATTTATCCAGGGCCGCAAGGTAATCACATAGCCTTCCCTGCCATCTAATCAAGACTTAGTATGAATCCAATCCTAAGGTTAGGATTCCCTGTTGTGTGTCTGTGCTGCGTCTCAGAACACAACAAAAATGGTGCTCACTACCAGGGCTGTAAGCCCCTTGGTTATCCCTTTTGCATCCACATTTTCAGGTTCTTTGCCTCTGCCTATACAAGAGCCAACATCACCTGAAATTACTAGCCCTCCTAGTGAGGAAGATATTGCCAGCTTGCCTATTATCCCTACTGTACTGAACCTCGGGAATGGTCCCTGCCTAGTTTCTTGCCCCATGGGTACCCCTGACTTGGAACAAGTCATGATAGTAGCCCTTGGGATAGCCCGTGAAGGAGCCATCCCTTGTCTTCAGCTGCAATTCAGTCAGACTGAATACTACAAATTAATTATGGCTCCTCAAATTTCAAAGCATCTCCTCTCAGAGGCTGGCTCTGCTAAGCACTTACTATTGTCCTTTGTGCAGCCTGCCTTGGCCCACCATTAGATGGTGTTGGGGCTCCACATTCAAGAAATCTTGTCTCTACAAGCAGCAGTTACTCATCACTGGGACCAGTTTGCTGCCAACCAACAGTGGATCCATTCCCTGTTTTCCTTGATATCTGACAATCAGTGCAACTCTGTTACCTCCCAGACCTGTTTGGCTAATTCTATCAAACACATGCGCCAGTCCATCCCCAAATAAGTCAGGGAGCCTCTACACAAGTTTCACCAGCTAGAGCAACCCTGGCAAACTCAAGTAGATTCCACTTTAAACGCTTATCTCACCAACTTTGAACAACTTGTGCAATAGCTCAATGCATTCAGCACGTATTCATTTGAGCAACTACAGCAGGTAGCAGACTTTGCTGCTAATGGCCTTAATGAACTCAGTATAGCGTTTGGTCAAGAGAGAGCTGCCACCGCCGCTGTTATAGCCAAACTCCAGAGTCAATTGAATGAGTTATATACGCCCAAGCCAGATGTTCCTCCCTCTACCCCTTCTGATGACTTGGTGGATAGAGAGCAGAGAATATGGGATGTCATTCAAGAGCTACGTACAACTACTTGCAGTCAAGGACGTCCTACTGAGGCTCCTCTACCTGATCACCAGGTGCTTGAGTTGACTGCTCAAGTTACTGAGCTACAGCAAGAACTTGCTGCCCTACGTGAGATGATGGCAACTGCTGCTAGTCCAGTTGGGGTTGTTGACAAAGATGGTTGCTGCCCTGGCTTACCAGGAGCCCCTCAAATCCAATGCGCTAGGGAACTAATTGCCCTAGCTAACAAATTGGATCAATTGAAGTGGGACATACTGAACTGGATAGAGTCATACAAGAGATGAATGACGTGATTGACTCTGTGAATGATAGGTTTGCCCCTTGCCTCTCAGTGGGGCCATCCCTTACCTCTTGACTGGCTGAGCTCTCCACAGTAGTGACCTCCCAAGGTCAACGCGTAGATGTTACTGAACAACAGACCACTCAAGCTAGCAATACAGGTGCACGCACTGTTGAGACTCTGACTACCCTTGAAGAAAGTGTTTGTCAGCTGTGGGCTAGACAGCCCCCCTCTGAATCCAAAGCAGAATTTTCCCCGTGTATAAACATACTCAATAGCAGCAATGGTGGTCCAACTCCCAAAGTACACTTCAAGCCTACCTTTAAGCAAGTCTTTGATCCCAAAACCTTGACCATTGCAGCTTTCCTAACTATCTATGAAACTGCCATGAGACTAGCATCAGATGAGGTTAAGATTGAACATATTCTGACCTGTCTACACCCAACTTGCCAGGAGGTGGTGGTGCCTGAACTACCCACTATTGAGACATGGGAAGATATGAAGCAGCTTCTGATTGACAAGTTTGGTGGTGACTAAGCCTGGAAGTAAAAAGGATGCTTTTATGCACATTGCTTTCAAGCCTAAAGAGACACTAGCTGAGTTTGCAGACATATTCTACATGGAAAGACAGAAACTGATAACAAGAAGACAATTGAAAGCCCATGAAGCTTACATGGCTTGCGCTCAAGCCCTCAAAGTTAACCAGCTTCTGTGTCTTCACTTCAAAGCCCATAAAGCTATGCTTTCCTCTATGAAGAGCATAAACACGCTGTTGCAGGACATGTACTTTACCCATTCTGGGGCAGTTGTGCGGGAGAATTGTGCCACCTCTTACTCTGGCTTGTCTTCCTGTGGTCCTTGCATTCTTACCATGAACTTGCAAAATCCTCCTCAACGCCAAGGTTGCCACAACTGTGGTCAGATAGGCCATCATTATTGAGTCTGCACCAACCTGCAGGTTGAAGGAGCTGATCCAAAAGAGAAGGTGGGAAAAGAGCAGTCAACCTAGAGGCTGAGATGCTCTCAGTTGACAATTCTTCCCAGTCTCTTTCAATCCCTCCCTCTATATCTGACTCTGAGCCTGCTGATAATGAGGCTCCTCCTATCCTTGTTGTTCTACAATATCTCTGACAACTCTGACCTGGATGACTCTGATACAGACAACGCCAATGCATATGGGTACTCTGTTCTGCCTTTTCCCAAAAACATTACAGTCCCCTACAAATTGCAATCAGGAAAGACTACAACTACCACTAAGCCTTTGCCTGAAGCCAAAGAAGTTGTCTCTTGCCCTTACCTCACTCAAGCTAAGAGGTCCCTTGTGCTAGTGGAGTTGTCAGAAGAAGCTGCTGAGGTTGCTGACGCTGTCTTCAAGAATGTATCTGTTTTTCTTCCTCTCCAAACTGTTTATAAGGAGTTCCCAGGATTAAAGTGCATGATTAAGAAGTGGAATAAGGAACTGGCAGAGGCTCAAGATATCCTGGCTGTCCTTCCACCCTTTGGTTGCACTACTACGTGAGTAGAGATATCCATTCAAAAAGTGAAGATCAAGGCAGTTTTAGACACTGGCTTGCCAGTCAACGTTGTCTCCTCCAAACTTGTGAAGAAACTCAAGCTTGCCCCTGACCTTAATTACCACCAGTTGTATGGCACGGCTGGACTGTCTATGACCCGCGCCATAGGGGCGTATTCCGCTCTACCCATGCAGTTTGGCAAGCTTTTCCTAGCTGCGCCAGCAGTTGTATTGGAAAACAAGAGTTACATTCTCTTAGTTGGCACTCAGTTCCTTAGGGAATGAAATCAAATAATCAACTTGAAAGATGGTTACCTCTCTATTCTGGGATATAATTTCCCTCTGATCTTTGAAGATCTGGTTAAAGTTCCCGGGAAGCGCCTGAAGACGTGCGCTTTGGAGTACCCCACTGGGGTTTTCAACCTCAAATATTGCACCCACTCTTCAAACATGAAATGTCCACCCATGGCTTGTCCTGCGTCTGAGGGGATCCCTCTCCTAGCCACAACCACTTTCACCATTCCCCCTGGCTCTCAGGCCATCCTAGACTCCCAGATATCATATTAACTACCTGAACAAACCTTCTTGGAGTTGTACTCTCCCCCCTCATTAGGGCGCAACAAACTTTATCTCTGTCCTGGAATCCTAGATTTCTCCCATAAGGACCCTGTTCAATTGTTGGTAGCCAACCTGACTGATCTCCCCATGACCGTGTCTAGGGGGCAGGTTGTTGGATATGGCAAGTTGTTGAGCGCTCCTGATGTCATGTCTCTTCATCCCTTTGGCACATTCCAAGATTTTAACCTACCTGAGGACAAACCCCAAGTCCTATCCTTGTTCACTACGCAAGACTTTCCACAGCTGTCCCCAGTTCAACAGAAAGAGGTGCTAGACTTGCTAGACCAATTTTCTGACATCTTTGCTAAGGACAGTACCAACTATGGGTTAGCCAAAGGCGTTATCCATCAGATTGACACTGGCAACACCCCCCTTCTGTGCTAAACCATATTGCTGCAGCTGCATAGAGGACGCCCAGGTATCTAAAGAGCTCAAACAACCTTTGGACGCTGGGCTACTGGCACCTTCCCAAAGTCCTTGGGCATCCCCGCTTCTCATCTTAAAGAAGAAAGATGGAGGTCATTGTATTGTGATGGACTACTGCCAATTGAACTCTTTGACCAAGAAGGACTCATACCCCTTGCCACATATTGATGATGCTCTCCAAAGTCTTGGAGGCTCTAAGTTTTTCTCCGCAATGGATCTGGCATCTGGATACTGGCAAGTTAACCTATTGCCCAAGGATTGCCAAAAAGCTGCACTCATTACATCTGAAGGGCTGTTTGAGCCTACTTGCATGCTGCAGGGATTCTGCAACGCCCCAGCCACCTTCCAAAGGGCCATGGACTCCATCCTCCGCAACTTAAAGCTATCATGCATCCTAGTATACTTAGATGATATAACAGTTTTCAGCGCTACCTTCACCAATCACCTGGCTCATCTCAAAGAGGTGTTCATAAAGATTTGAGAAGCTGGCCTCAAACTAAAACCTTCCAAGTGTGCTTTCTTCAAAGAGCGTCTTGAATTCTTGGGCCATGAAGTAACCCAGACAGGGATTCACCCAATGACTAAGAAGGTTGAGGCTATCAACAAAATGCTTTCGCCCACCAACCTGCAAGAGGTACAAGTCTTTCTAGGGATGATGGACTACTACAGACAGTTTATCCCTGACTCCGCCAATACCAGTGGACCTCTAGTTCAGCTTCTACATGATGTCCCTTTTGAGTGGACCGCCAGTCAGCAACAAGCCTTTGAAATACTTAAGCAAAAACTCAAAGAGGCATCAATCCTAGCGTATCCTGACTATGACAAGGAGTTCATCCTATACACTGACGCTAGCAATCTTGCTATTAGGGCTATTCTGGCCCAATTAGACAATGAGGGTGTAGACCATCCTGTGGATTACACTTCCTGCATGCTAAACAAGCATGAGAAGAATTATAGTGTCACAGAGAAGGAGTGTCTTGTAGTGTTGCATGCAGTCAAACAGTTCTGCCACTATGTGTATGGTATCCATTTCACAGTTGTCACTGACCACGCTTTGCTTAAATGGTTGCAACAACTTAAGGAGCCAGAAGGGCGCCTAGCTAGATGGGCCCTACGTCTGCAAGGTTACAGCTTCACTGTACTCCATTGCCCTGGGATTCAACATCAAAACGCTAGTGGCTATCCAGAATGCCCATTCTTGCTTTACATCCTACGGAGGCTGACCAATTGTACAAACTAATTGGACACCCTTCTTCTTGGGAAAGTGAGACAGAAGAGGTCCAACTGGCTTTGTCCAAGCTATCTGAAGGTACCCTCATACGCAACAATCAGCTCTTCAAGAAAGTATGAGATCAATATCTGCCTTATGTACGCCCCAGTCTTTGCCTCTTGTTGGTGTTGCAAGCTCATAAAGAGACTGGGCATGGAGGCTTTACCAAGACTTTTGACTGGCTTCAGAAGAATTATTTCTGGGAAAACCTTTGCCTGCTGATCCCAGATGTCATATAAAGTTGCCACAACTGCCAGCTGCAGAGGCCTTGAGCTGCTGCCCACAAATTCAAATTGGTTCCCCCTCAACATGCTTTTCATACTGTCAGAATTGACGCAGTAGGTCCTCTCCCCTGCTCATGTTCTTGGTGATGCTTTATCCTGATTGCTGTTGATCACTTCAGAAAGTGGGTAGAGGCTTGCCCTACAAAGGACATAACAGCTAAGACAACTGCTGTCTTCCTGTTAAAAGATGTTTTCTACCGCCATGGCTGTCCTCAAGTATTGCTCTCAGATAATGGGACTAACTTCAACACCAAGCTGATAACCTCTGTTCTTGAAGCTTTGGGGTCTAACCAGTCTTTCTCTGCCCCCTACAACCCGTCTATCAATGGGGCAGTTGAGCGTGCAAATTCAACACTGGTCTTCATCATGAAGAAGCTCACCTACTCTGATGCTACAAACTGAGATCTATACTTACCTGCTGCTCTCTTTGCGTATTGCCTTAGCAAACATTATGTCACTGGGTACTCCCCTTTTGCTATGCTATATGGGCAAGAGGCTACTACCCCATAGCTCTTGGGGGCCCCCTGCTTTCCTCTGATAAGGCCATGAATCCTGAAAACCACATCAAGGATCTAGTCAACCCCATATTTAATATACAGGCCACTACCCACACTTCTGCATACAAAAGTAAGATGCTTGAGCTTTCTCCCAATAATGCTGGAGACTCCCTCTTGCCTGAATTTGATGTTGGCAACTGTGTTCTTTACTAACAAAACAGAGTGGGTGGGCGCATACATAAATTGGACACTCTGTGGATTGGCCCTTTGGAAGTGACCTTTAGACAAGGGTCTGAATACACTGTAAACCTCCTCTCCAGTGGTCGTCCCTTTGCTTGAGTGCATGCCAAGTTCCTCTGCAAGTACCACCCCCCTAAGGCCAATCTAGGGGAGGGCAATGCTGTGAATCCCGCTATTCACCATATGTCAATTTTGCCTTTGGTGGGCCATTTCAAAGACAAATCTTGTGCTTTTGCTTTTGCCTCTCAAAATGAGTCAATGGATGATTCAGGAAACTCAATTGTTTAGTTTCTTGACTCTGCGCATCTCACTTGTCCCACTCATGCTTGTGGCAAGTGATCCCACTGTCTGGGTAGTGTTTTATGGTATCAACAGCCACTATATATTCCTTTTCCTAACTCACCAATAAAAATAAGTTATGTTCACATTTTTGTCTTTGTGTCTCCACGTACTTCAGCGCCTCTCTCTAGTCACTCCTAGTAGAGATTATTCATCCAGGGCCGCAAGGTAATCACATAGCCTTCCCTGTCATCTAACCAAGACTTAGTACAAATCCAATCCTAAGGTTAGGATTCCCTGTTGTGTGTCTGTGCCGCGCCTCAGAACATGACAAGACCCAAACCCTCAAAACACACATTGAGGACAATCTAGCAAAAGGATTTATTTGCCCATCTGAATCCCTGTGGGGGGCAGCAGTGTTCTTTGTAAAGAAAAAGGAAGGCACTCTGTGTCTGGTAACTGACTACAGAGCACTAAATGCAAGCACAGTAAAGAATAAATACCCTCTTCCACTTATAGAGGATCTTTTGCAAGACTCTCAGGAGCCAAATTTTTCTCCAAAAGTGACCTCACCTCAGGTTACAACTAAGTTGAAGTAAAGGAAAAGGACATACCAAAGACCGCTTTCTGTACACAATTTGGATCCTTTGAGTGTAGGGTAATGAACTTTGGGATGACCAACGCTCCCGCAACATTTGTCAAAATAATGAACCAAGCGCTAAATGGTCTTTCAAATACATTATGCTACCTTGATAATATCATCATATTCTCAAAAACAAAAGAGGAACACCTCACACATGTCTGCAAGACACTCAATTGACTTGCAAAGCACAAACTGTACACAAAAACAAATAAGTTCCAATTTATGGAAAATGAACTCCTGTTCTTGGGCCACATTGTCTCTGAAAGTGGCATTAAAGCAGAGCCAGACAAAATAAAAGCCATAAATAACATGCAACACCCCATCTCTGTTAAACAAGTTAGATGCTTTCTCAGTATGGTAGTTTACCTAAGGAAATACATCAAAGACTGCGGAAAACTCACTGCACCAATCAATGACTTAACCAAGGGTAATGCCAAAAAAAATTCATCTGTACACCAGAGTGCAACAAGAATTTCCAATTATTAAAACAAGCTTTGATTGAAGCAATTATCTTGCAATCCCCTAATAACAACGGGTGCTACAAGCTTGAGTCAGATGCCAGTGACATTGCCATTGGTGCAGTCCTGCGCATCTGCCAGCAAGGGCAGCAAGACTTCCTACCAGTATGTTGCAAAAGTAGAAAACTAACCAACACTGAGCAGAGGTACCCAGTACACAACAAGGAATTTCTAGCAATATACAACACATGCAAGAAATAGAGATTTTATCTAGACGGACATTTAAACGTCCAAGTACTAACTGACCATAAATCCTCAATATATTTCAAAACTCAGAACACACTTGCACAGCAACAAGCAAAATGGATATACCTGCTGGAACAGCTTAATTTGGACATCTAATACAAAAAGGGGGCAGAGTTGGTCACGGCTGATGCTCTCTCTAGACTATGCCAGCCTAGAGAGGATCACCCTGACTACCTGGACCCTGACTGGCCAAACCTATACAACACTGAGTATAAAACCAAAGGGAAAGACCCCCCCCCAACACACCAACTGACCCATGATACATTAGTAAGGAACAAAAAGTACTTTCCATGTATTAAATGGCACTGTATACTGAATTATTAACAACAAACATGTCTCGTACATCCCACTTGCACAAAGAGTTGACACCATATTAAGACATCACTGCCTACTAGGACATACAAATGCTAATAACCTATACCTCACATTAAAAGAGATAGTATGGTGGCCCAACCTCAAACAGGATATAGTTGATGTTATGAAAAAGTGCACAGTGTGCAAGAAATACATCAGCACAAAGGTTCCCCAGCCAATGGTCAACCCAGTACCAGACCCTGAACCATTCAAGGTTTGGGGGTAGATGTAATGGGCCCCTTCCCAGAAACAAAGACAAACCAACATTTCTTAATTGTAGCTATTGACTTCATCACACGCTGGCCCATCTGCTGGGAAGCAAAGGACCATAAAGCAGAAACCATAAACCAATTCATTAACAAATTAATCATAGCCAATCACAGCACTCCAGATTACATCATAACTGATGGAGCAACCAAGTTATCAGGTCATGTAGTAAGCAACAACTTAAAATCCAAAAACATTAAACATTCCACAACCTCTCCATACAGGCCACAGGCCAATGTCAGAGGGGAACGCCTAAACAGCAGCCTTATCAGGACCCTAGAGAAAATAATGGATGGCAAAGCCAAAGACACATGGCCACTATACATAAATCATGCATTACTAGTATCCTAGTCGCACCAATCAAGGGACAGGCTATTCACTGTTTGAGCTAACCTACAGGTACAAACCAGAAATAATTACCCGCAACAAGTAGCCATACATAAAGATCCCCCCAGAAAACCCCCCACAGTAGAACAAGTAACAAATCTACAACACATACACTTCAAAGCTAAAATAGCAGAAATAAAAAGGCTCAAAATACAAAAGGTAACCTCCACAGAGAGACCACTTCCCATCAACTCTCCTGTCTGAGTTCTAGCTGGCAACAGAAAGAAACTAGACTCAGTACACAGGGGATCAGGAAGAATCATCAAACACAGACCAGATCACAGCACTTATCTAGTAAAATTCCAAGGTGCCAAAACCCCAATTGTCAAGAAATATCACAGAACCTGTCTCCGCCTCAGTAAAAAAGAACACTCAACCAGACTGGTGCCAACTAGTAAACAGCTCCAGGAGCATCAAGCGGCAGCCATAAAAACAAAGCCCCCTCCTGATGCACCAGAGTAACCCCTTAGGGGGGTATCAAGGGCCTAGATGTACAAGCATTCTGGCTACCGCCAACCTACTTAACATCCAGCCATCACCTGATTTGATGCCCTTCCAATATACTGTTCAACATACCAAGAATGGTAACCAAGCAATATCACATGACGATCCAAGTATCCAGTGGCCCAAACCCATCCCGCACATGACCAATCCCTAGTTCAATCCAACTAAATCTCCTGCCACAGCCCAATCTATATAAGCCTAAAATATTATTCAATAAAAGTTACTTCTTTTCTCTCCTAATTATATATTTGAAGCTTCCCCAAAAGACACTTCTTATCAAAAGTATCATTATCTTCTTAATTTTCCCCTTTATATTGTTTATTATACTTCCCAGAAGTATATACTTGACAACTTCTATAGCTTTCCCCTTGTATCCATGATCAAACTTCTCCTTTAGAGAGCTAAAGGCATCAATAAATAGTAGCCAAACTCCTGCCTGCAGCAGTTCATCACTTGCGGCACCTGTATCACCTATACCATCAATTTCACATTTATCACCTGATATCCTCTAATGCAAATATCATTTTGATTGCAGAACAATCTCCCTACAGACGCCCCACTTACTCCTAGGCTCCTGAACCCTATATAGTTGCAGTAGTATGCTGGCAAGGCATACTCCTGATGTGTAGATCTCCCTTGCCTGGTGCTCACCCCAGATCCCTGATGCTTCTACATGAGCTGCTGTTCCTCCTATAGTAGCAGCACCACATCAAGTAAAGATAAATATCCCAAGAGGTCCAACACAAAGTCTATGAAACTGAGACCTCTCAACAAACAGGCAGAAGAGATGATACTTGCCATGGCAGCCAATACCAGATATGCCCCTACACAGAGATAAAGGGCTTTATTTCTTGGGGATTGAGACCAACTCAAGGAGCTTAAAGAGATCCTTTTGTTTACAAAAAGCTGGACCATAGACATTAGATAGATTCTCCCTGATTCCTCTCCAGGCTTGATTATGAGAACTTGCAGCATCAAAGGTATTTCCACCAACCTGTTGAGATATCATCTGGATCCTCTTAATGCTGGGTAGCTTCCTTACCCCACCATACCCTGGGTCAGGAGATGGGCTCCATTAGGCTTTGAACCCCTGTACCCTTTAAAGTTGGTGCCAGCTGTTTAACCTGCCCTCCCAGGTAATCAGTCCTGATCCTGGTTATCTGACAGAAGAATGGATCCACAGGGTTGCAAGATGACAGGGGCTTTCATTACCACTGGTTTGACCCAACCTGGATCTCAAATGGCATAGGGGCTTTAGTTTGAGCTGTGGCAAGCAATTCCAGAGCTGAGGAACAACTTAGTATTGATAAGCACTGGTTGGCTGGATGCTGTTCAGCCATCACATACCTAGATCTCATATCTCCTCCAAACACCAGACCCTTGCTTGCTTCCAGTGATAGCCTTCTCATGACATCATCTCTCCTCTTTTCCTTTTGAGTAGATTTTGAGAGGGACACCCATACTGCTTTGTACGGATGGGATATGGAAGACCACTATTGGGATGGCTATCAAATTAAAAGCCTGCAGGAACTCTATAGCAACAGGGGATTAAGGGGTAGAGATGATTGCTCTTTAATAGCTGGATATAGGGTTATCACTGGGGTGAATGTTGTACAAAGTGACACTGTAACCATCAGTCCACAGAAGGAAAGATTGGAGGGACATTAATCATTGCTTTGAACGGTGGCTGGAAGGCAAGGTGCCTAGACAGCTACTGTGATGCTTGGTATCTCAAGAAAATGTCCTGACAAGGGCCAAAAACTTTCTTTACAAGATAGCCCCTTAATAGCAAAACAATAAGAAGCAATGGAAAAGAATTAAGGTTAACATATATAGCTTGGTGAAACACTTTGGGGTGAAAACAAAGCACTTTGGCTCTTGAGTATTGAGGATGGATATCAATTAGGTCTATGTCTATCCTGATGAAGAAGATCTTTGATAAAGGCTAAACAACTAACCTAATAGAGAATGAAATATACCCATAAAATATGGGCTATTATAATAATAAAGACAGGAATCTAAATCTATGGGCTAAGCAAAGAAGGAAAGAGCTGGGTAAGCCATTGTCAAAACAGCAGGCTCAACCCGCCAGCAAGGTTCCAAGTAAGCGGGTTTGTGACCTGCAATCCAATTATCCGTTCACTCAGATCCAGACTAGGAAGTCAACTCAAATTTCCAAATTCAACTACATGAACAAACAATGATCCCTTACGGTGGATACCTTGTTTTAGCGCTTGAATCACTACCAGGATCAAGCCGCCTCCTTCACCATCACACTATGTGATCAACACAATCATGTTCCTGCTACCCATGACTCACACTAACTATATAATCACTATCTCTCAATAAAGAATATTATCTAGTTTCTAAATATTTTCCCCTTGTAACTCTGCTAAAACAACAGAGTTGCAACATTGTAGCACAGGTAGGTTCTTCATCCTACCTTATCTTGCAAATTCCACCTGTTGCTTGTACTTGCCGCGGCCAACAAATCCTTGATAAAATCATGTCTGGCCTCCTGGTAGACTGGACTCTATACACACCTGGTGCCAAGATACCTGATGGATTTGTCCTCTATCAGAACATGGTGATTACACTCCCTGCATTTAATGCCCTGTCTTCCCAAGGGTTCTTCCAGGCTCCCTCTTCTATGCCTCAAGCAACTTACAAAAACACTATGCCAGCCTATGTAGCCCAGAGACTTTTAATCACAGCCCTGGAATCCTTTGCTGGGGCTAACAATGACAACGCTGCTGCATGGACCCAATCTGCCCAAAGCAAACTGGACCAAATGGAATGCCTACAACAGTTCTGGATTGCAGAGATAACCATCCAACTGAGTCATGATGCTGGCACTTGGTGCAACAAGTGACACAAAGAGCACACAGAGAAAGACTGGGACACTTTCAAACAAGACTTCTTGGCAAGGTTTGTGCTAAAGAACACCGCACTTATGATCATATACCAAGTAAAGAACCTAACCCAGAACGTCACTGTGAAGGAGCTCACCTGTGCCTACAAGGAACTCTGACTATGTGCCCCCTCAGACATGGCCTTTGACATTCCAGCTACCCATCTCATGTACTACAAGTCTCTCAAGTTGCACATAATGTGACACATAAACCTGGACCAAGTAATCAACCTGCAAAGTTTGTACCGCAAGGCAGAGAAATCTGAACAAACATCCAACGCTCTCCACAAGGCACAAATTGGAAAGCAATAGAGACCCAAGGACTCTCAACCAGCCAGGTGTTTCAATCAACCACCCCTTGGGAACAACAACAGCAACACAAGTCACAAACCTGTGGGTTCAATTGAGCATGAAAACAGGAACAACAGACAGTCAAACTGCATTCATTTCTGTATCACTGCCACACAAGGCAATCAAGACAAGGGAAAAGCCCAAGGAGAGCACTAAGTTAGCCAAGCTCTCCCTGCACAACTCCTGACTTGCCCAACAATGAATACTGATCCAAAGACGTAAACCAGTGTTAAATGATCCAAGTGCTCTCACTGGACCCAGTACTTTACACCATCTCCAGACAACCCAAAAAACTGATGTATTACCCTTTCTGCTTTTTCAGTTACACGGGCTCAGCACTCCTGGACTTGGGCGCAGACCAAACCCTAGTCAACAGCAGCTTTTAAGATAAGTTCAAGCTAGTCACTAATCCTTTGCGGATTAAAAACATGATCCTGGCTGATGAACATCACATTGTCGTGACAAGGGAATCCACCCCCTTCTCTGTCATGCTCAAGAATCAAAACTCCACCATCCAAGGTCCCGTCATTGACTTTCCCAAGTTTGAAATTGTACTGGGCTTAGACTGGTTGCAAAAAAATCCCCACATAGACTGGGCAACTTCTGTATTGACCATCAAACTTAAGGGCGTCAACCACCAGATCTATCCTGACTTGGTAGACCAGCTGCTTTGCAACAATGTCTTTGTGCCTATCACAGAGACCCTGGAAAAAAAGAGAACCTCAAGGCAATTGACTGGGACTCCTGCCAGTACAAGATCATACACTTCAAAGATCACCAGGATACCACTACGTCTCAGGATTGCAAAATTGTGACCTGCCATCCAGAAATTTCTAAGGAGGCCTTACCTGGGCTGTCTCCAGAAAAACATATCCAACACCCCATCCAACTCAAGGGAGCTATACCCAAGGCATAATCCATCTATTGCCTGACTCTTAACAAAGACAACAGCCTACATGCTTACCTCAAAGAGGCGTTGGAGAAGGGACTTATCTTCCCCTCACAGTCTCCTTTTGGTGCTGCCATGTTCTTTATAGCCAAAAAGGATGGTACTCTGCGCCTAGTCACATATTATTGAGCCCTAAACAAAGTTATCATTAAGAATTGTTACCTGCTGCCACTCATTGACAACTTCTTTGATGCCCTGGGTGGCACCACAGTCTTCTCCAAGATTGACTTAACCGCAGGCTACAACCAGATCCATATCAAAGAGCAAGATATCCCCAAAATAGTCTTTTGCACTAAATATAGCTCATATAAATGTGTAGTGCTCAATTTTGGCATGACAAACGCCCTTTCAACTTTTGTGACCTTCATGAACAAGGTGTTTGTACCTCATATAAACAAGCACGTCTTAGTCTACCTAGACAACATTATTATCTATAGTCCCTTGGTAGAACAGCACCACAAAGACTTAGAGGCAGTCTTCACTACCTTAGCACAACACAAGCTGCTATCTAACCCTCCAAATGCCAGTTCTTCTGGGAGCAGCTGCTCTTCTTAGGTCACATAGTCTCAAAAGATGACATTAAAACCAACAGTCAGAAGATCCAGGCCATCTGCAAAATGCTGCCACCCAAAGACAATTTGGAACTCTGCACATTCTTAGGGATGGTTGCCTATGTACGTCTTTTCATACCTGAATGAGGCATTCTGACTGCACCCCTGTCTGCCATAACTGGCGCCAAATCCAAATTTGTATGGACCCTTCAATGAAACCTCTGCTTTTGACACCTCAAAGAGAAACTCACAGCAGCGCTAATCCTACAGTATCCCAAAAGCAATGTGGAACACCAAATGGAAACCAACGCTTCAGATGCATCCATTGGGGGAGTACTACAAATCAAAAACAATGATGGTGACTTCCTGCCTGTAGCCTACAGGCCACACAAACTGACAGACGGCAAGTGCTGATACCCTATACACAACAAGGAATTGTTGGCAACTGTGCACTGCCTAATCAAATAGCGTTGCTACTTAGAACAACAGGAAGAATCCATAGTGTTGACCAACCACAAGTTGCTTATATACTTCAAAATCCAAGCAAATATGTCCCGCCGTCAGGCCTGCTGGATGAAACTTCTGGAGAGATTATACATGCTCATACAGTACAAGCCTGGTCCAGAGCTTGCCATTACAGACACACTCTTGCGCCTATACATCAGAGCCACAGGAGGAGAGAATGGTATTGACCCAGACTGGCCCCTCCTGGTACTCCAAATAGAAGGACAAAGGCTTCCCCCTAGTACCACAAACATAACAAAGGAAACAGTCATTAAGAACAAACACTTATTTACAGACGTTTATGGAGCCCTACATCAAAAAATGTCCAACAGAACCACCATCCCTTATGTTCCAACACAGCAGCAATTTGAAACCATCCTATGTTACCATAGAGATCTAGGGCACACAAAAAGCTGCAACCTCTAAAAATTTCTTAAACACAAAGCATGGTGGCCAACCCTTTACTGAGAAGTTCAGGAAGTCTTGGACTAATGCAAAGTATGTGAGAAATTTGCAAGAAGCAAAACCCCACCTAAGTAAGTACTACCTATCTGCATGCAACTATTCTTCAAGGTGTGGGCCCTGGACATTGTGGGCCCCATGCCTGAAAAACATAACAAGAAGTAAAACATCATCACTGCAATAGACTTTGCCACAGAATGGCCAGTGGGACAAGCAGTAAAGACACATACAGATAATGCTGTGTAGCAATTCATAGGAAAATAAATCATCAGCAAGTTCAGAAAGCTAGAACTCCTGATAACTGACAGTGGCAAAGAGTTGACCTCTGAAGACATCAACATATACCTCACCAAGAATGGGGTCAAGCACACAGTAACAACACCTTACCATCCTCAGGCCAATGAACGTGTGGAGCAACTAAATGGTAGCCTTGTGCAAGCCTTGGCCAAACTCACCGCCAGGAGACATGAGGAATGATACAAGCAGCTATTGACTGCATTGCTTTTATACCAAACTTGTGTGAACAGATCCACCAGGAAAAGCCCCTTTGAGTTAGTATATGGCATACAGCCCAATATCATCCAAGCATTATCAGGATCCAAGATGGAAATACCAAGCAAGGTTATACCCCACTCAGATCCCAGGTCATAGAGGCCAATAGCAAGCAACCAGAAAGAGAAAACAAGCGTCTACAAAAGACATTTTTCCCCATCTAAAACAGACATGGGATTGGCAACAAAGTTTGGGTTATGAACATTGACAAAAGTAAATTACAACCAGAGAAAGTAGGCCCAGCAATCATCCTAAAGGTAAATGACAACAACACTTACCTCATGCAAGGACTTGGAAAAGGTAAACAAGACAAAGTCCTACATCACAATTGCCTGAGATCCTGCAAGGCAAGACAGAAACAACGTGAGACCGCCCTATCTGCCACAGAACAACAGTTAGTCCAATATGACGCCCGGGCTCCTGACAATCTGTCCCCAGATGAGGATGACCTTCAGGTGGGGGTGTTGAAACAGCAGGCTCAGCCTGCCAGCAAGGTTCTAAGTAAGCAGGTTTGTGACCCACAATCCAATTATCCAGTCACTTGGAGCCAGACTAGGAAGTCAACTTGAATTTCCAAATTCAACAACATGGACAAACAATGACCCCTTACAGTGGATACCTTGTTTTGGCGCTTGACTCACTTCCAGGATCAAGCCCCCCCTTCACCATCTCACTGTGTAATCAAATGCAATTATGTTCCTGTTACCCATGACCCACACTAACTATATAATCACTATCTCTCAATAAAGAATATTATCTAGTTTCTAAATATTTTTCCTCATGTAACTCTGCTAAAACAGCACAGTCACAACACCATGGAATAAGATTTCATATAAGGGAATGGGTGAACTGAGGAGGAGATAGAGGAACAGATACAGGCACTGGAGAAACCAGAATGCTGAGGGATGCACTGGTATAGTGATAATAAGCTACAGGTATCCAAACATTTAGCTTAAACCAGATCAACAGATAGTAACAGGTCAGAACAGAGAGAAAGATAGATAGTTAATAAAGAGCTATTCCTTATGCAGTGTACAATACAGACTATTTTTTGATCCCCCATAAGTTTCCCATTTGAAGATGAACAGTCTCTAAGTAATCTCATACCCTGATCCTGAAAAGGTTAGAAACCTCCAGAATTAACTCATAAAGCATGGAACATCCTCCATGTTGACAATTACAAAAATTAGTTTTGATTTATCTTTTATAATTACAATTAAAAACTCAAAATAAGAAGTAAAACTCGCTTTTATTATCAGTATCAACTATTTAAGCCAGAAAAATATCCTTGGATAAACAAAATAAGAGAAAAAACTTTGAGGATTGTCAGCATGGAGGATGTTCATGATGTATGAGTTAATTCTGGAGGTTGCCAACAGTTTGACCTTTTTAAAAGAAACTTTAGGTTTCTCACCCATACACAGCTAGCTGACAATAATCAGTTATAAATAATCAAGGACTTGAAGCTAATGTCAAAGGTTAAAGAGTTTCTCCAAAGAGGGGTTTTGATGATGTTTGCAGTTTTTATCAGTCACCATAAGAAGGCTTCTATACTGAAACAGTTTTTTATGCATCTGATCCTAGGATGTTTATTGGTAAGCGCTTTGAGGTTTATATGCGCCTTCAGATGAGGCATCAGCTCTTGATTTAAGAATATTCTTATCAGAAGTATTCAACTCCAAACTTGCTGGAGCCTGGCTTTGATCCAGAAACACATATTGGTAGCCTATGAGAGAAAGAAGGTGCATCACATGATATCAAAGCTGGGGTCTTCTTCATGAGAGAATATGGGGTCTATATTAAACATGATAAGAATATTTTCAAAGATGACCAAAAAATTAGAAAAAAGATGCCGCCTGTGGTCCACCTGCTCTTCAGAGGCCATAAAGGCGCTCCCTAGGTCAAAAACAAGGACCGACTAGATTGGGGCACCATGCTTCAGGCAAGATTGTTCTGAAAAAAAGACAATGTAAAAATATATAAATTTTACTTACCCTCACACCACTTTTCTAATACCATCCTTGTATCTAATCTGTGTATTGGGGCTTTAGCCTGTGTTAAGCCATGTTGGAGTTGATATAGTTCCTGGAACATTTCTATGAATCAGCCTTTGAGAAACTCTTGCCCCCTTGGTAAAAGCTTCAAACCTTATTTCATCCCAAAAACTCCTCATTTGATGTCTGGATATGTGTGAACTGCCTGAATCTTTGTCTGTAAAAATCCTCTTGACGTATACTAGGATATTAGATATTAGGAAAGTTCTCCCTACCTTTTAAGGCACTAGTCTTAAGGGTCATAGATTTTTTTCATTTCAGAAGGAAGGTCCCCTTAAAAACATTATATTGTTTATCCAATTGCTATGATGAAACACTTCTGTTGTAGCTCTAAAAAGGTGTGGATTTTTAGTATTGGCTTACTATGATTGATGTCAATATATCAGTAATGATTGATGGCAAGTTCTAAGATCTTTTTGTAGATAGTCAATCAAAATCTTCTTAGATTTTTTCAATGAATCTATAGAGTTCTGCTGTTCAATTGCTGATACTTTGCCCTTGTTCCAAGTATTTCTCCTTTAGGTTTTTTTTGGTAAACTTAATTATTTACCTTCTCTTCTTTTGGCTATAGAACTAGCTTTCAGTCTTAAATTAATAAAAGCCTAAAATATTTGCTAATTTTTTTCTTCATGTTACTTTAAGATTGGGGCTTTAAAAAAACAGAATCAGTTAAAAAGCTCATTTCCAACCAATGATGTAATGCTAAAAGTTTTGAAGAACTTTACAATCATCTTAATGGTTTTTCAGAAGCTCCTTTGAGAAGTCACTGTTTCACCAGCAAGTATCAATGTTTTTTAATCTGTCAAAGTTTCCCAAACCCTAAAAAACCTTTACTCTCACAGTAAACCACTCTTGGGAATTTTTCTGGCCTACCAATACTTTTAACTTAGTATTCTTTCTTTATAGCAGAGGAGAGTGAAAATTTTTCTTTGAGATTTCTAAGCATTTGGACATTTTAGAAAAATTCCTGGGGAATATTTCCCTGAGGATTATTCCTCTTTTGTGTGTGTTGCAAACTATCCAAGAGAAATGTTTCAGGAAAATTTCATCATTTCCTTTAGATGTTTCAAATTTTCAAGTAATTGCTTAGTGTGTGCTGTCTTTTCAACACACCTAGGAAATATTGGTCCCTCCAGACATGCTTGTCAGAGGATAATATCATGTGGTATTTTTTGTCTTTTCTCTTTCAACCAAGTGTTTATCCAGAGCTTTTCTGTGCAAAGCAACTAACTTTGCTTTTTTAAATACCAAAATCATTTGTTTAATTCACTAATTATCTAAATAGCTACTACAATGGTGTTTTGAAGCACAGTATGATTGCAAAGTAGCAGTAAGGGTTCCTCATAAAGCTACCATAAAGAGATGGAAGAGGAAACTTCAACCATTGTGGTTGTGTGCCCAACTGTATTATAGTCTAATTTGGTCTCAGAATTTTGATAAACATAATATTTTTATCCCAGGGATCATATTCACCATTACATACTACTAATAGGTGACCTTCCTACCAGAAATACCAGTCTTAAATATAAAAACCAACACTGTGGTTGAGAAAACACCAGCTATTTTATCTAGGCAATAAAGAAAAACTTCACTATTTATCTCTCTTTGGCAACCACTTTCACTTAGTCAATGTAGCCTGCACCTACCAGACTTCTCTAAATGTGGTTCATCACAGATCCCTATTTTTGGATGCCTTCAGAAAATTTAACCAAGGATTGACTGATGAAACCATGATCCCTTATTTGGTGAACACAGCTTATTGGGCTTTGCAGGTGTGGGCTGATGTTGGAAAATTAAGTTTACTTGTCCAATCAACTTAAATTCCTGTTATCTGTTTGATGCCCAGCCATAATAGCTGGTGTTTTTCTAAACTACAGTGATTAGTATTTATTATTTATTACTGGTGGGTACTAATAGGATGTAAAATTATCATAACCATGCAAGGAGCAAGATATGACCTGCCATGGTCATGCCATGTGATGATGAATTTTGGAAGGCCAGCTGGGTTGGCAGCTAAAAGAATTAACTCATTACAATAGTTAACTAACAGAGTGTTAATAATTTTTCAAAATTCTGTAAGTCAAAATTATTTTAGCATTTGTCTTCCAAAATCAGGTAAAATCAAAATTAAGCTAATTTTTCATATCAATTTACCAATTCAGAATTGCAAAATTAAAAAGGAACAGCCCTTACTTTTGATACCATTTAAACTAAGACTTCATTTTAAGCTAAAAATCTAGTTTTCTTTACTATTCAATAAAAAAATTCTGTTGCAACTGAACCAATGATAGTTCAGTGTTTTATTAGGGAAGACAACAGTCCAATAGAAAGGACAAGCATGAATAGAATAATATAAGGTTTATTAATTAGTACTGTGACTGATATACTATATGGGGAAGCCACACGGCCACCAGGGGTTTGCACAGTGGCAGGTTCCATGTAAGGTTTGGAGCCAAGGAATAACTTTGACAGGGATTGGCAAAGTTGAATTGGCAACACTCCTAATTAGGAGATAGTGCCTGCATTTTGACCCCACCTTCAGATTGATACATGCTGTTGGATATGTCATGAGGCAATTCATCAAGCGCCCCCTGTGTATTGCAAGATATGTTGTCAGGCAAGAGGGGAATCTCAGTTGTAACAGTTATGTGATGATACCTTTTCTGTATGCCCCTGTCTTTTTACTAACTATGGGTTGTACAGTATCACATTGAAGGCAAGGTGCTCTAATTTGTCTACTTTCTGCTTCCTGGGGCAGCAGAAGAGATCTACCCAAGAGCTTTTAAGATCCTTCAGGAGGGCATCAAGGCCCTGTCCAGCAATAGAAATAGTTCCCCTGGCCATACCACTAGAGCCAATCCAGATTATGGAAAAAGGACAAAGCCCCCCTTGCTGCAAACAACAAGATCATGAAAGAGAACTTGACCTCTCAATTATAAATATGGACTATAAATCTGCTCAGTATAACGCTTTTGCATTTATCTTTGATGGAGTTGTCCAGGGGTGTTTTTTCTATTATTTACAGGCTGCAAACAGGCAACTAAAGGGTCTACCTGATCTTAGCAAGCTCCACCATCTAGATACATCAGGAAAGTGTAAGTTCTTAATTCAGCCATTTGTAGCACTAGCCTTTGTAAAGCCAGAGCATACTGAACAAGCCTTTGGCCTCCTATTCCAGGATCCATGTGTCAAGAAACATGAGGATGCCTTATACTCTTTTATTGAATATTACAAACCACAGTGGATTAGATTTAAGGTCATTAAGCGCTGTAGAAAGCCCAGAGCAAAAGCCAGCTGAAACTGCTACCAGGAAGCTCTGAAGGATGAGATGAAAACTACTTCATCTTTGGAGGGCTGACATAAGTGTATCAAGTCTTCTGTTTAAATCAAGCCCAGATACAACACCTTCTACAAGCACCTCAAAGTTCAACATGGGAATTCTGTTGCATCCATTAGAGATATTAATAACTGCCTGTCCAAGAAGAAGAGAGCCACAAAAGAGAAGCAATACCAAGTGTGGTGCTCAAGGGTTGTAGAGATGGTTTGAGAGTAGCTGAGCAACTGGAAACACAGCAGGACTAATATCTTCTTACTCAAAGGAACCTCTATTGGTGGGCTCTGCAAGTAGTCTAAGATTTGTAAGTCAGTTGTTGTGTTGGTGAATGATTCTTTTTATTGGGGACCTCATGGGGGTCTTTTTATACTTGGAGGGGAGGAGGGAAAAGAAAGTGTGAGTCATGCTGACTAGGGTCTAGACTGTCAGGCAATGAGCTTATTCTTTGATGACTGAAACATTTTGGGGAATATTCAGAAAGAAATGGGTTGGATTGGGCAAGAAATGAACATTTGGGCATGTGATCTGTAGTCAGGTAGTTGCAGCACATAGTAGAGCTGTCTCTGGGGAATTGAGTGTAGAATAGGGTTTCAGACTACTCTCTTTTAGGGTTCCAACTTTGACAAAAAGAGGGGTAGAAGATCAGTATACTGATTTACATAGTGGGCACAAGCAATGGGCCAATAATTGATGCATCTATGGCTAGCCGCAGATGCGTCAATGGGTCAAATTGCCATATAATAAACTCTTTTGATGGGTCACCAATTGATGCATCTGCTGCTAGCCGCAGATGCTTCAATTGGTCACTAATTGCCATATGAAAACCCATTATGATGGGTCACTCTCTGACGCATCTGCGGCTAGCCACAGGTGTGTTGATTGGTCTATAATTGGAGACAACACTATGTAATTTGGAGGGTTACCTTCTGATGGTAATAACAAAAAAGGGCAGCAGTTCCCCTTATACTTTTCAAAATAAGGAATCAGTCCCAATATGGCAATACTAGGGAGTGGCACACTACACCACATACCCCCAGATCAGGATGGGGCTCCATCCAAAAAAGGAAATTTGAGGCCCTCATAATGGCAGGTGGATGCACAACTGAAACCAATTTAAAACAGCCAATCACTTGTCAAGTGGCCTAACAAAAAATTGGTGAATAAAATTAGAGGGGTGAGTCATGATGGATCACCCAATGATCATCAAGCCAAATTAATTGGGTAAAATCAGGTATAAATAGAGGCGTCCTGAGTGGTTCTCCTTAGTTAAAAAAATGTCCTTATCTTCTGCCGCCTGCCATGTTTGCAAATTATCTGCCTCCTTACAGGCCGCACTAACTTCTCTTTGTCAAGAAAAGCTTGAGGCCCTTGAACAGGGGGTGGGCTCCTCAGTGGAATGGTAAGAACACATCTTGGAGGACCTCCTAGAGGAGGACCGTGAAATGTACGAGCCCCATTAATGTCTGTAGCCTTTGCCATTGCGCCCAGTTGGGTGCACACTGCCAAGGGGCGCCAATACCTCCAACTGGACAAGGAGGATGACAAGTTCAAGGCTACCCAGTCCAACACGCCCAAGCCTTCCAGGCCTGGGGCTCAAGAAGGATCAAGTTTGCAACCTGACCTTAAAGATTGCAGCCCCCCAAGTCGCCCTTCTTCCCCGGCTACTCAGCACCAACGTCTTTGCAACCTGGCCTGTGGGGGGAAGTGACCTCGCCAACCAGCAACAAACAGGCCTTATAGGAGGTGATGGCCCAGGCTGCTTGCAACGCAGCTTCTGTGCAAGTAGCTTCCAAGGCTCTTGCTGACAAGCAGCGGTGCATAGCTCTGGAGGCAGCAGATTGTTTGGGTGCAGATAATCCTGTTGAGGACACCCTGGTCCCTCAGGTGGCCATCAAAGAGACTTTTGCTGACATGGGGCTAGATAATGTGACTATAACCCGTCATGAGCCCAATTGTTCCAAGAAAGTCCTTGGCCCCTACAGCCAGATGGCTATTAACGCTGTCTGGCTTGACAAACAGTCTGAAAACAACTACCGGGAAGTTAGGGCCGCCCTTCAGGTTGAGCCCATGGCGCAAATCCTGGAGCTAGTTTGGAACAAGGATTTGGTGTGGTTCCAGAACTCCTTGGTGAACGCCTACGCTTGTGTGCCTCCAGTGGGGCACCTTCCTTCCTTGTCAAATCTTATTGACATTGCACAGCTTGGGCTGGGATGTCAGGTAGCCAGGCCCGTTACTGCCTGTTTGCCAACCAGGTTGGGGAGTTGGACCCTAACTTGTACCACCAGCTGGTGCAAGCTTTCATCACTCTGGGCCTGTCCTTCAACCTGTCAAATCAAGCTAACCTGTCCCGCAAGAAGGTGGCCACTGTCATTGACAGCATTCAAGCCCAGCTTACTACAGGTTGCCCCACCAAGGGATTTGAGCCGTATGAATACATAATTCAAGGCATGCTCATCCTAGCCGCCATCTACACCAGCCATCATCCTCCTGAGAAGTGCTGCATGTACAATTGGATGCTGAAGGCTCCAATCAGCAACCAAGTAGCTACCTACAATGATGACTGTATGTTCCCTTTCTTTGTGACCACCAAGGTCACTAATCACTATATGGGGTTCATGGCCCCTCATCTACTGCAGGAATAAATCCTTTTGCTTCTTCTATATTTATATATATATTTTCTTTTATATTTATTTATTCATCATCATCATTTTTTCTTCTTCTGGGATAAGTCCCTTTTTATTTATACAGACTATACCAACAAGTAGTCTCTTAAGCCTGATCCTATGAAGGGGTAGTAGGATGCATTGCTTCATCAATTTTCTATATTCCTAAGTAATGTTTCCTCTGCTGCCTTATATAGAAGAGATAATAGCAAGGCCAGCAGGGTTTTTTTAAAGCAGCATGGCTTTACTGAGGGTTGCCCATGTAGGCAGAAGTTGGCAAGGGGCAAGGAGACTCCTTGTCAACTACAGGGACTGCTTTCATGAACATGGTATGCACTCTCTGATAAGTTTGACCAGAGCCAATATGTCAAACTGTATATGCATCAAAGCTACTTTTCTTAATTACCACAAATGGTCCTGAGAATATTGGGATGAGCTTGTGGGGACGCCTAGAAGTCCAAGCCCTGGAGACAAGAAGGTGTTGGCCAATCTCAAAAGAAGCCAGCTTGGGAAAATGCTTTATGTTGCGGGCAAATGCAGCACACCAATTTGTCCCCATAGTGTTATGTGCTTCATGATACAGAGTTATTAGACCTTTAGTGAGGGCTCTCAGGTGGTCATCAGGAGATCTACCTGGATCCAATTGATAAGTTGCTAGGAGCCCAGGTAGGGAGGGTTGCTGTCCATAAATCATCTGGAAGGGGGAGCAACCAGTAGCGGTATGATTAGTCACTTGGTACGCCATAAGTGCCAAGGGGACTAAAGTATTCCAAGACAAGCCTGAATCTAACATAGGCTTTTTGGAGATAGTCTTGAGAGTGCCATCAACTTGTTTAGCAGAGCCATTTGTTTCTGGGTGATACAGAGTAGATTTTGCGTCCTTAATTCCCATGACCCCTTTTAATTCAGCCAGAAGCTTGCTGGTGAAGCTGGTCCCATTATCTGTCAAGATGGTGTATGGACAGCCATAATTGGCAATGATATGTGATAGAAAAAATTGGGCAGTGTGCTTGGCTGTAGGGGCAGGAATAGCTTTAGCTTCAACCCATTTGCTGAAATGATCAATGACTACAATAAGATATCTATTCCCACAACTAGTCTTATTTGGGCCTACTGGTCCTACCACATCAATGCTAACCGCGTGAAACGTGTGGGTAGGGGGATTGTGGGGTTCCTGTCCACCAGTCCCCAAGTGTGTCCTGGATTATAGCCAGGGACTGGCTGGAAGGGGCTGTCATTCTCTAGTAAGGGGAAATGTATTTCAGAAATATGTATAGGGGTCAAAATGGGCTTTTATTCACTCTCAGAAGGAAGATTTCCTTAGAAACCTTCTGGTATATGGCCTGGGAGGTCAAGGAAACAATATGGATTTGCCAATACTTGGATTCCTCCAAGAATATCTTGAACTCCTTGTACTTGGTCTTGGACTTCTGCACCTTAGTCTTGGATATCTGCTCCTTAGACTTGGACTCCTGCTCCTTAAACTTGGACTCTGGCATCTCAAAATTGGACTCTGGCTCTGTTATCTTGGTTTGTATCAGTCCAATCAAGCTCCTGCTGGTGATCAAAAGGCTTCCAAAACCTCTTGGCAGAAACTTAGAAGACCTGGGAAAGACCTCCAAAAGCCTTCCAAAAGACCCTCTAAAGACCGTCAAAAGACCCCAAAAAGATCTGGTAACTTTCCAGCCAGCCACCTTCTTATAGTGTCCTTTTCCCAACGGTTCCGCCTTCAAAATGGCTTTCTTCATAAGCTTAAACCATTGCCGCTCACTTTTTCTTATAATAACTTAAGCTTACATACTTACTTTCTCAAAAGCTTAAAGTATTAATTCACTATTTCCTTGCTTATACTTTAAGCTTTTGGCTTCCAGCCAATCATTTTCATCAGGAAACCTGCCAGAACTCAACCAATGAATGTAGAGCACAGAAATAGACCATTTCTGAAGTTCCACCAGGATCCAACTATGAAAATAATTTCTACAGCTCAAACCGCTCAAATCAACAACTCTTTGCGCACCAAAGCATTAACTGGTACACTATTTTGGCACCAGTCTTCCCTGCATTCAACCTGAACCAATTTAAATAGTAGAATACTATTTAAATTGTTCTTTCTGGACCTCTTCAACGTTTTTCCCATATAATTACAGATATTGTAAAATCCAAGGGACACGTCCCACCAAAACAACTTTGTATCCCACTCTTATAGCAACATACCTTTGTCTATCCTAGGAACTTAATAAATTAATATCTTACCCACAATTCTATCCACATTCCTCCTTGATTTTAATACTAAACCAAGGCAAAATATTCTACATCTTCCCACTTTGGCAAATCAATTTGGCAAAATCTTGGCTCATTTCTCCAAACCACCAGTTCTTCATCATCTTATGATCCTTCAGCCAGCTTATTTCAGTCACCAACAGCTCATACCAGTCCTACAGCTACTTCTTCCACAGAAGTCAATAAACTTCCACTTGGCCAATATAAGCCCTGCCTGCAAACCACCAAACATGTGGATCATCAAAGTATGCTGGCTAAGTGGAATTTTAGTTACTGTTGTTGAAGAAAGCTGACTGAAGAACCAGAAGATGATGGTGAAGAACTGGTGGCCTGGAGAAATGAGCCAAGATTTTGCCAAATTAATTTGCCAAAGTGGAAAATGTGGAATTTTTTGCCTTGGTTTAGTAGTAAAATCAAGAAGGAATGTGGATAGAAGTGTGGGTAAGATATTTATTAAGTTCCTAGGATAGATGAAGGTATGTTGCTATGAGAGCTGGATACAAAGTTGTTTTGATGGGATGTTTTCCTTGGATTTTACAATATTTGTAAATATATGGGAAAACATTGAAGAGGTTCAAAAGAACAATTTAAATATTAGAATAATATTTAAATTGCTTTTAAGTTGAATGCAGGGAAACATTGGTGCTGGAATAATGGACCAGTTAACGCTTTAGTGCACAAAGAGTTGTCAATTTGAGCGGTTTGAGCTGGGGAAATTATTTTCCTAGTTGGATCCCCTGGTATGTCTCAGAAATGGTCTATTTCTGCGCTCTGAATTAATTGGTTGAGTTCTGGGCAGGGTTCCTCGATGAAAATGATTGATTGAAAGCCAAAAGCTTAAAGTATAAGCAAGGAAATAGTGAATTAATAATTTAAGCTTTTTGAGAAAGTAAGGTAAGCTTAAGTTATTATAGGAAAAATGAGTGACAATGGTTTAAGCTTCTGAAGAAAGCCATTTTGAAGAGTGACGGAACTGTCAGGAAAGGGACACACTATAAAAGGTGGCTGGCTGGAAAGTTACAGGGACTTTTGAGGTCTTTCCGGGTCTTTGACGGGATCTTTCTGAGGCCTTTGAGTTTCTGCCAAGAGGTTTTTGGAAGCCTTTTGATCACCAGCAGGAGCTTGATTGGACTGATACAAGTGGAATACCAAGGCCACTAGAGCTATACAGAGAGCTGGAGCCCAAGATAACAG